>BMAO01032177.1:0-116666 GCA_019973975.1 Trichonephila clavata
AAAAACAGGTGTTTTAAACATTAAAGGAGAATTTTATTACACATGGCAAGAATGTAAAAACACATTAGAAATTTTTTCTTGTGAGATAAATTTCAAAACATGAGATGCAAAGGCCAACATCACAGGTAACAGTACAGATCCCATCATCACTGCTCTCAGATTTACTAACCGAACTTTCAAAACAATCAGTTATTTCTGAATCGCTCACAGATGCATTTATACTTAAAGTAGAATCCGAATCACCACTTCCTGAATAACTCCATAATGCATATAATAAAAATATATGTATTTTATCACAGAATGCAACCCACGCATATTCACGAAGAGCGGATCTAAGTAACTGAGCTAAGGTTACAAAATTACCCTAATATATATGTTTGATTGTGCTAACATCCAGAGGCAGATTAAGTGACTGGCGGCCATCAAGGGCCCTAGTGCCATTAGGGGCCCCAAGCTTGATGTGGAATCCAGTTATAAATTCTACTTGCAAGAAAAATATCTTGAATCGATATTGCACCCCCGATGATTTCTACGGATTCATAGGAACCCTAGCCATCTTTCTTCCATATCTGTATTGTTGCAACCTGTACAAAATTTTTGCATGCGTTTTGTTACAAAAATTTTATTTCGAAACAAATGAATATTATTAAAGTCAAACAAGTTAGTAGAGCTCACAAGTTATTTTTAGTTCACAGCCGTGCTTATTTTTACTCTCGCATACATCTTACACTGATGGGGGGGGGGGGAAATCCCAACTGCAAGCAAAAATTATTGTAGGCCAATGAAACTTTTGCAATACATTTGTTCTAAGTAACATATTTAATTGATGAAAGCTTCAAGATCACAGGTTACTGTAATCGCAAGATTAGCCATTTTAAATGTGAAATGATGGTACTTTAAAAACCGCTAGAATTTTAAATGCAAGCAAACAAACGTTCATAGAACGTGTCATACAAGTACCGGATATCAGTTTATGGGATGGAATTACAGGCCTGTTGCTCTTGGTCGGTCAATATAGGGTTGCTTAATTCTGGTGGTGGATGAGGCTGTCTTTGCCGTTCACTGACAATCCCTTCGTGTGTGATTGGAGAAAGATCTGGTTATCTAAAAGGCCAAGGTAACACGTTGGCTTTCTGTAAAGCATGTTGGGTTACAACAGGGGATAAGGGTGCACGTTATTTTGTTGGAAAAACCTCTTGAATAATGTTTATAAATGACAGTGCAACAGTGTTAATGACCAGACTGACGTACAAGCTTGCAGTCAGGGTACATGATGTGACATCAAGAGTTATCCTGCAATAAAAGAAAAATATTATAGCCAGACCATAACTCTAGGTGCAGGCTCAGGGTGTCTATGCTGCAGAAAAGTTGTCTTTAGTCACTGATCTAGTCTTCTAATCAATATACAGCCTTCACTGCAATTACATAACGTACACCCTCGAATCATTGGGGGGGGCTCATTTTCTCTGTTACCCCATTACAGTGCTGGCACCAAGACAGAAACAGCTTTGATCGGAGAACACAACCACATCGCCTCTCTTCTCTCCAATGATCTTTAGTGCTGCATCACTGAAGTCACAGATGTCAGTGATTTGGAGCTAATAATATGAACTCTCACGCTGGTGATAAAAAAAAAAATCTGTTGTAAATGCACTGCGATGTTCCACAGCTGTGTGGTGAATACTGCGGTCTTCTGTCAGTGGTGCCCCATGCATATTTGAACCATAGTTTTCTTGAGGTAGTGCGTTTCCAGGACTACTGCTGCCTAAAATCATGTTCAGTGGTTACATTCCTACCAAGTCTTTCTGCAATATCGTGGAAAGAAAATCCGTTTTTTTTAAACTGTATTATACTATGTTCAAACTCAGTGAACTGCTGATAATGGCTTTTTCATCTTTTGAAAATCAATTTGGACTAACACATCAACTCATTAAATCAAATTTCAACTATAAATAACTCTCGCGAACTTTGTAGTGCATATTTAAAGCTCAAATGATTCATATCCTCAAAGTGCACAACTAGTGTCACACTTATACGCATAACGTGACATTTGAACAAACAGTCATCTTTCAGATGTAGAAACACGTTTACCAAATTTCATTTACATCAGTGTATTTTACTAATGAAGGTAAATGAAACAAGGTGAAGTTATGCGATAAAAGATGTCTAGTTCAAAGCAAACTGTTTCAAGCTAGTTCAATTTAAGTCTTAATTAATAAAAATGACCTGGCTGAAATCTATGATACGAATGAGGAAAAAAAGACCATAACGCTGGATACACACACAACTTCCCTTTTAAACAGATTGACAAATATTAAACTTAAATAATGATCATGATTTGGGTATACCATACTCCAGAGAATAAATGCTACTAGCAAATCATTGCAATAATTTGAGTGTGAATTATTAAATGATCTAGTGTACTCAATCTCTAGAAAATTATATCCCAAATTTCAGAAATGAATTTGGAAAATGGAATGAAGAGCAACTGATTTATTAGGGCTGTCGTTTGAAGAAGCTGGATAAGCTCGCAGGCAGCAAAAGAGAAGAATTATTTTCAGTGAAAATTAAAGAAATCAGTCATGAATTTTTTGAAAGAAGGGAAAATTTCATAGGAAGTTTTCTTTTGAGTCAAACGATAGAGCAAGAGCAGAACTATCCGGAAGACATATTATAACAAAGTGTAAAGTGTTTATAATAGTTTCATGAATGAAACTGTTATAAACACTTTACTGTATTTTTTGAAGAGAGATTATTACCTGAAATTAAGAAAGTCACACAAAAATACTGAAGAATACTTACAAAGACAATATTGAATCTTTTAATTTTGACGAAATGAATTGGATCAATTTTTACTATTTTTAAAAGAAAATGGAGACCCTCACTAGAAATTTATCGAGTTACAAGAGAAATCCTAATGGTAGAGATAATTTTGAAAATATTTTTAACAATACCAATATCGAATGCATTAATGAGATCTTTTTCAGTTACAAAGCGTGTTAAAATTATTTAAGTACTATGGGAGAGAAGACAAATTGAACAACATGACCGTATTATACATAGAACAAGATGTTTGGACAAAAAGATATGGCAAAAATAATTGATGAATTTGTGAAAAAGAAATCAAGAAGTAGAGTTGTGTTGCAAAATTGTAAGCTCCTAATAAAAGTAAGGTTTTTAATTTTTTAAATGCATTTTAAATTTCTTTAGCCATTGGGTTTTATTATTAGCAATATATTTTATTTTAAGTATTTAAGTTCAGCGAATCTTTTCATTGTTAGTTTTTCGACTCTTCAGCCCATGGGTTTCAAACCTTTTACCGCCAGGGGCCTCCAACTATCTTAATCAGCCTCTGCTAACATCTAGTTTAAAATAAAACACAGCTATCTTTAAACATGTTACTAATAATCTGGTACTGCCATCTGGTAAGAAATAAACAGGATTCTGAGCATAAGAAATAAATAGTTTTAACCTTTTAAATGCGTTACTTCTGAACACTCCAGCCCGGAAATATCATGGGCACAGGAAATGGGGGGAATCTCCCCCCATGTGATTTTGACGGGAGCAAGAATGAAGGGGTTAAAGCTGCTGTAGGTCACTTTCTTTCTTCAAAAATGTTTTGATTTCCTAAACAATCTGTAGATGGGTAAAAATACAACAAATGAGAATCATATAAGATAATATGGAACTAATTTCTGTAACGTGCTGGAAATGTTATGTGTACGAGAGCGTGTAGTTGTTTTTTGGACATCTTTTTCCAGCAAATCTAGTGGCTGTTTTTCAATTTTTGTTTGCACTATCAGTTTTTTGTTAGGCAGAGTTGGTGCACGTTCTGATTGTTTGAGATGATCAGGATTATCATCAATTAACAACAAATATGCAGGTTTTAATCTGTCTACAGATATATTGATGTCCTTGCCTTTAATTGTCACAGTAAAATATTTATTGTATCTTTTTGCCACTGGGAACGGTCCATTGTAAGGAGGTTCAAGTGTTTTTTTTTACTCTGTCGACGCTTGTGAACACGTATGTACTGTTATGCAAGTCTTTCTGGACAAAGTGTTTTTGAGAAGGCTGTCGGCAAGTTTTTAGTGGTTGTAACTGATCCATTTGTTTCTGTAATTCTTCAGCAGATGTATATGTATCCAAGATGTTTTTCAGTTTCTTGGAAAATTTTTCCTGGTAATCTGATAGTTTGTCTGTAAACCATTTGTGCAATGATGTAATTTGTGTCACCATGTAGAGCCGATCGTAATCCTTACAATACCATTGGTAAGGTCTGTGTCCATTTAAATGAGTTATGCACTCTAATGGCTGCTTTTAAGGTGCGATAGATTCTTTCAACTTTTCCATTGCATTGTGGATGATAGGCTGTTGTTGTGTTTACTTTAAATCCACAAACATCTATGTTTTTAAAGTGCTCAGATCTAAATTGAGTACCTGTTATCACATGGTATGGCATTCCAAAGCAAGAAATCCAGTGATTATAAAATTCTCGAGAAACCATTTCTGCCGTGATATTTGATAAAGGAATAACCTCCATCCAGCATGTGAAGCGATCAATGCAAGTAAGACAATTTATTTTTCCTTCTGATATAGGAAATGGACCTACAATATCAATATAGATGACATTGAATCGATCATCTACTTCTTGGAAGGTGGCAATTTGTGTATGTTTGTCTGTTAATTTTGTTCTTTTGACAATGGAAACAAGATTTTGCCCATTGATTGACATCTTTTTGAATGTTTAGCCAAATAAATCTGGAAGCTATTTGCTTAATAGATTTCACTCTAGGGTGAGCCAAGTTGTGAATTTTTAAAGTGAAAACTTCTTTAGCGGCGTTGGGCACTTTTTGGTAGGGAAAAATCTTATGGGTTCACATCATCGACATGCTCTGACTGGTGCACGAGCAGTGTGCTGTTCCCTTTAGACACTTTTTGGATGGGCGAAATCTCGTGCATTCGCTTCACCGACATGCTTATAGCAGTATATCTGTAGCTATACAGCTGACGTATAGTGCTGTGTATATCTTATAAGTGAAATTCAATGGACTTAGTGAAAAGTTCAATGTGTATATACTGTGCATTGCTCGTTGCGATTCCGAGAATGGGTGATACATATTAATGGTTGCCGTTTATATTTTGCCTGGAAAATCTACGAAACAGATACATTAATTTTTATTCGAAAATTTGATGATTTATACGAAAGAAGGTTCTGAAATACTCAAAAGATTTGCCAAAAAATATCATAATATACCGATGATTTTAAGTGGAGACTTCAATATTAACTTTGCAGATGATAAAAATCTACCACTAATAGTGTTTTTAAATGAAACACTTAATTTAAATATGTCCTATGATTGAAAACTCAGTACTACAAAATATAAAACGACGATCGATGCAGTTTTTACGCGATACTTAGATAAATTTGAATCAAACATTTTTCTTTCTTACTTTAGTTACCATATGTCTATTGTATCTTTTTTAGGACAAAATGAAATAATTGAAAGTACAAAAAGTCTTGAGTATTGTTGAAATTAATGATGACAGTGATGCAAACAATTAATATAATGTTAAAAATCAAGTACATTGAAATTTAAGTAAATACAAATACTATCCATAAATAATATGATTGTATATTAATTGTTATTTCAATGGAATTGTATTTATATTTTGTCATGATCTTGTACAGCCCATAATATATTTGAATAACAAAAAAACCACATAAACATGCATTTAGTTGTTGCTCAGAGTGTCAATAGATGTGAAAACCAGATTGATGTTGATAATTTTAATTCAAGCATTATGAAATTTCAAATTTTAATGCTATAAGTTCTAAGTTTTCACTTCTATCGGCAGTCTCTGAAACTGCCAATTTTTTATTTTAAATATGTGCATTCGAAAAGGCTGAGGTATAAATTGATGCATATTTACTGTTGAAATATCACACCAAAGTAATTTACCAGAGTCGAGGGGATATTGTTTGAAATTTAAGGATGGTTTCAAGTGTAGTTTATTAAGTTCTTCATTATCAACTTGTGCATCAACAATTTTATCATAATCTATTTCAGAGATGGATTCAATCCTGGACAATGAATCTCTCTGCTACTATATTTTCTTATCCACTAACATGACAAATATTTGTTGAAAATTGTGATATATATTGTAAATGACGTAACTGTCTAGGTGAAGCTTTTTCATTTTTTTGGTGAAAGGCATACCTCATTGGCTTGTGATCAGTATAAATAGCAAAATTTCTCCATTCAAGAAGGTGTTTAAACTTTTTGATGTAAAGGTAACATATATTCCTAATAATTCCCTGTCACAGGTACTGTAATTTTTCTGTGCATCAGTTAGTCTTTTAGAAAAAAATGAAATCGGTTTCCAGCTTCAAACTGCTGTAATACTTATTCGATTGCAAAATTGGAAGCATCAGTAAATAAAGCTAATTATAAATCAGGGCCTGAAAAGCTTAATACAGTAGCATGTGCAAGATTTTGTTTACATTTTTCAAAATTTTCTTCAGCTTCCTCTGTCCAAAGAATTTGTCTTGTTATTCTTTTTTTAACCTTTTAAATACTTGTGAAGAATAGCTTGATTTTTTTAGCAGCATCTTTTAAATATCTTCTATAAAAGTTAATGAGTCCAAGGAAGGTTCTCAATTCACGAATGTTTTGGGTAATTTACATCTACTTTCTCTGGAAGTGGCTTAGATCCTTCAGGTGTTAATCAAGTATCCTAGAAATTCTAAATGAGTTACTCCCAAAGTTGATTTTGAGATATTCACTCGAAGACCATATTTTTGTAAAAGATCAAGCACACAAGTTTCAAATGAGTTTTATGTTGTTCTTCACTGTCAGAGGCTATTAGAATGTCTTCCAGGTATGGAAAAACAAATTCTAGTCCAAATAACACTTCATTGATAAAGCGCTGAAAAGTAGAGGGTGCATTTCTTAACCCGAAGCTCATAACATTAAACTCAAATAAGCCAAAAGGTGTTATTATGGCTGTCTTTTCCTTATCTTCCTCAGCAATGGGGATTTGAAAATATGCCTTGCATAGGTCAATTTTAGAAAATATTCTTTTTCCCTTTAAAACATGATAAAAATCTTCAATACGTGGAATTGGATAATGATCAGGAATGGTTTGAGCATTTAAACATCTGTAATCACCACATGGACTAACGTTTCCATCTTTTTTATTTACAAGATGCAGTGAGCTAGCCCATGGAGATTTTGAAGGCCAGGTGATATCATTATCTAACATAATGATTCATTCTAGTTTGGCTATTTCTAATTTTTTAAAATCTAACTGACAAGCTTTTGAGTAAACCAGTGGGCCTTTGGTAGAAATATAGTGTTTGACATCATGCTTTGTATTAGTAATTAATAAATTTGGTTTAATTTAATCTGAATATTGTAATATGAGAAAATTTTTATGTTTTATCCATCATATTAATTTTATTTTCTTGCAAAATAGAAGAAATTTCACCTTTAACATGAAGGTTATTTATTCCATCCATTAACTGTTTATTTTGGATGTCAATTAACAAGTTAAATTTATTTAGAAAATCCGCATCAATTATCCCTTTATCTACTTTAGCAATAATGAAAGGAAACTGGAACTCACGACAGAGCCCTAGATTTAAAGTTAAAATTTTATGACTAAAAGTTGGTATTTCGGAGCCATTTGCTGCATAAAGCTTAAAAAAATCACAAATTTTATTTTTGCATGAATTATTGATAAATCAGCACCCCAGCAACAAGAAAGCGTAAATCGATGTTTTTGTCAGTTACAAATAAACGGTAATTAGGGCTATCTTTATATTCTGTAGCAGGAGAGCTTGCCGCTAAATCTACTGCTTTTCAAAGTTTTCTGATGCCTTATTCCAGGAACATGGATTTTTACATTTATTAGGATAACACTTATCACCAAACATGAAGTAGAAATAACAGTATTTTCCATTTGGGTTGAAACGTTTACGAGATCAACTTTTATTTTGTGTTTGACTGGAATTTCTAAATTCCCTTCTTGATTTTCTCCTGTTGATGTATAATTCTGAAATCTGTTTCTCCAAAAGGCTTAGTTTTTCAAGGATGTTTTTCATAGCAAAATTATATGCAGTAGCAGAATAAATTTCTGGCAATGGATTTATCTCAAATATTTTTGGTGGAGTCTGGTAATTTATCTAGCTATAAAGTCCTTAAAACATTTTCTGTGATATTATCTCCAGCCAACAATTTCATTTTCCTCAAAAGTTGACTGGGTTTCATGTCACCTAATGAAATTCCAGTAAGCAATTTTTTAATGCTTTTTTCTTCACTTTCTTTGAAAGTACTTAAAAGTCTACTTTTAGCACAAGAATATTTATTCTTCTCATCATTTTGAATTATATCCCATATATTTTCAATAAATTTTGGATCTAATTGAGCTACAAGGTAATTAAATTTAGTTTCTTCTTGATTTATTTTAGCAATAGAAAACTGAGCCTCAACTTGGAAAAACCATATTTCAGGCTTTTCTTCCCAAAAAGGAAGAATTTTTATGCTTACCTCATTAGCTTCAAATTTTTGCTTGATTGAATTTGCGAGAGCCATTTCATTATTCTCATCCATCAGATTTTGAATATGTATGGGTCACCAGTTTGTAGATGAGTTAGTCACGAATAATAATGTATGGGATAAATAAAAAAATTATTTAAAATTGATTAATCTTTTTAAAAGGTTAAAAATAACAGAAGATAAATATTTTTGACCATAAGCTTTTTATTGATGTTCTTGCATCAGCCACATTATCAACAACTCTTTTGTTGCCAGATCAGAAAAACTAAATTTACAAAAACAAAGGTAATATATAAATAGCGATGCAACAAATCTATTCAAAAATAATTTTAGTAGCTATTATTCATGTTGTGCATTATGGAAAGTATCTTCGTCTCTTCAGTTAGGAGCTTAAGTGAAACTTATCAATTTCATGAAAGTTCCAATGACTGCAGTAGCTTAGTGATTATGGTAACAGATTCATAGCTGGTGTTTCATGCTTTGAGCTTGGCACCACTGAAGACCAGCCATGTAGAAAGGCTGATCCACATTAGTCTGTCAAGGCTCAGTGTCCTGCTGTTGTGGTGTGTAAGTTTGGTGAAGGGTGCCTGCTCAGGTGTCCTTTTCACTTGACTATTGCTCAAAATTATGAGGTCCATTTGTTAATAGTCCTCTTGTTGCTTTATAGTGCAACATAAATAAATATTACTGTGAAATAACTTTATTAATGTAATAATGATAATAATGTTTTCCAGGGCCACACACACACATAGTTTCATCAATGTATTTATACATTTTCTTCACAAATAATGATTCTCAGACAACTTCTATTGTGGTAAAACAATACATACAGAGAAATAACTGTCTTAAGCTGTTTAAATGTATATGCAAATACAGATATTTTTTTCAATAGATAATTTAGTTAGGAGGGAAAAGAAAATTCAATGTCCCTTATTACATCAGATTGGAAACTGAGCTTGGGCAAAATATTTGTCTCTTCCTCAATAATATTACATTTACAATTCTCCATGAGGTGTAATAAAAATCAAATATTAATTTCGCATGCATTTCTGTGCTTGTTAATGTGTTGATTTGACCCAGGCAGATAAGATTGGATTCTCCCCCCCCCCCCCGGTCACTTAAAATATCATTCCAAAAGCATTATATATTAAAGAAATGCATATTTTGAATGCATAAAGTTTGAATAATTATAATTAAAATCCATGAAAGATATCAAAAGATAAATTTTAGAAATGAGTCAAATGTATATATAGTAAGAAGGTTAAGTTTAATTCATGAATTCTATGATTTAAGATTTAAAAAAGATTAGAAAATTGAAATTTTTGTATGAAGTAGTGCTGGGCAAAGGTCAAAATATCAAAGCTGTATTTGAAGTATTACAACTTTTTGTTGGTTTATAGTTAATATACTGATTACCATTGGGTTATGAAAATATAATTTAAATGCTGTATTGGTTATTGGATGCAGAATTCTCTGCAATGTTTTAAAGGAGCTACTTGCAGGAAGAATAAAAGAACATTTTTGTGCAGTGTATTTTCAGAGCTAAATTTTAGATAATCCAGCTTTTTATTGAAAAAAAAAATGCATGTTAAATATTTATTTTGTAATTCTAAAACATTAAATCAGGTGTTTTGTTTTCTATTTAAAAATAGTTAATTTTACTTTGGTTCTGATGGAATAAACCTGCATTATTCTGGAGCAGCAGTCACCGAACTTCTTGACCTCACAGACCAGTAAATTCATAATTTAAATCCCGCCCACCACTAATAGCAATTTTTAAGTGTTACATATGTTTATAAAAAAAATTGTTTTCTAAGAACACATAAAATGTACTTAATTATTAAAAGGAAATTATTAGTTGTAACCAAATTGTGAAAGCTTTATTAATAAACTATAATAAAATGAACAAAAACTGTAAAAACAAAAAATGTTTAAGAATATCAAACTTTTAAGCATTGTACATTCCTTGGATGTTTCTGCTTACTTCAAATAAGGTTATGGATATTTGGACCCAATGTTGTTACTGCAAGACTGAGAACTGCATTTATTTCAAGCTGAAATTGGTACCATGTTTTGATGGCTGTGACAGATGAAAAGGCCTTTTCACATAAATAAGTTGTAGAGAATTGAATCAGAATTTTCATCATCTGTTCGCTAAGAAAAGGGTATTTACTTTTTATGGAGAGCCTAAACTGAGATCTTGATGAGGATGAAGGAAATTTAAATTGAGTTTTGTTGGACGATGGGTTAATGAGGTTTTCTTTTAGAGGCATTCTTAAATTATTATCCTGAATTTTGGCTGCAAATGGACCTATTATTCATGTATTACCATGTCTGGGATCTTCATTCTTTGGGTAATAACAAGCAAAAGATTCTGTAAGTGATTCCTAGTGCTTTTTAACCAGGGTTACTACTTGCTCGTTAACATAATTTTCCTTCATGTATTCATCAAAATTAGAAAACATTTGCAGATCATCTTCAACCAACCGTGTTTGCTGCAGTATTTTCTTTTGAAGCGCATCCATTTTACTTAGTAGTGTGAACACATCCTTAAGTTGTCCTTGCAAGGATATGTATAGTTCATTTAATAGGGAAAAAATATATGCCAGGTATGCAAGCTTCACTAGCCGTTCATTGTTGGACTAGAATTTTTGCAATTTCGGATTACTTTGTTCCTGGAAAAGTTATTCGACTTCTTCCTGCAAGACGAATAGTCGGGTCTGTATTTTGCCCCTCCTTCCTGCAAGACGAATAGTTGGGTCTGTATTTTGCCCCTCCATAGCCATCTCACCTCAGCATAACGAAGAAAATGAGTACTCGGAACCCATTTCTTCACAAAGTGCCTCAAATATGCGAGAATTGAGTGCTTTGTGTCAGAATTTCCTTTATAATTTCAATGACATTTGATAATTTTTCGTTTAGTTCTGAGGACATTTTTTCGCTGCAAGTTCTCAATGTATAGTGCAGCGTGTAGATAAAATGTCTGGGTGACCAACAATTCCTGAAAGATATCCTGTTGTATTTGTGGCATTGTCTGTGCATATACCAATACATTTTTTCCAGTAAATTTCATGTTCCCAGAAATAACTATTAAGAGCTTCAAAAATTTCGTTGCTGGTTGTTCCACACAGCAAATTTTAGTAAACAAAGTAGTTTGTCAAAAAACTCTCCTTCATACTCAAGCCTCACAAAACAAAGGAGTGCTCTGTTTGTATTGTCTGCAGATTTGTCTTATTGTATTGAATAAATTGATGAATTTTTCACCCTTTTTGTCTGTGTTTCTATGTTTTCAGCCATATCTTAGATTCTGGGCTGGATATTTTTAGTAGACATAGAAATTATACTTTCATTTTCTGAACAGCCTGCATTCCCAAAATATGTTCCCATGCTTTTAAAACATGCAAGGCTTAAATAATTCTCCTTCAATGGTGTATGGCTTTTTGTATTTCGTGATCTGATTTGCCATGAGATAGGAAGCCTTTAGTAATGATTTCTCTTTCATGGTCATTTTTTTAAAACAGTAACTTGCTTTTGCATATTTTCATGCAATCTTTTAAAATAGGCTAGCAGGGTTTTTGCTAAATCTGGGTGTTTTGAGTTCAAGTGTCTTTCAAGTTTAGAAGGTTTTAGTGCATTATTCGATAAGCTTTCAGAACATACTACACAGAGGGGCTATGGATCCAGCTCACTATCAAGTTCTTCAATGAATCTAAATTTAAAGTAGTAGAAATGATATTTTCTTGTGTGTGTGATACTTTGCATTTTTTCTTCTCTCAACCTCCTGTTCCAACGTTTTACTTAATGGTACCTGGTGGAGACTGTGGAGAGTCTGATTTATTGATCATTTCATGGTTTGGTGAAAAACTATTACTGCTATTATCGTTCTGAGTACTTTTTGAATTACTAAAAAAATGCAGAATATTTTTTGCTTTTTTCACTGCTCATGGGTTTAATTTATTTGAATCTAAAATAAAAAATAAAAAGAAGAAATTTTAAAAAGTCAAACTTATTTCATTCCAATGAATATCAAACAAAAGAAAATAAACACAGGGTTAAGATTTAAGATCATATCTGTCTTTAAAAAATGCCAATATACAAATGAAAATACACAGAGACTTCCTTAATACCCCAACTAATATATTGAATGTTTTATGTTGAACTCAAAACGTCTGCAAGCACACCTTTAAATGCTGCAGCTGATATACATATGCGGAGAGTGAAACATTAGAAGAGTGCAAAAAGAGACGAGACAAAACATGTAGCTAAAACAATGTAGCTCCAGCAGTACGACTTATTTACTATGGGGTTATTCTATGAAGAAATGTTTTTATAACTTTTCATGTGTTGTTATGAATTGAATTATGTTTCAGGGCATCATGAAACATATCTTTACATGATGAGTAAGTATATTCTACATTTTTCTGGGGAACAGCAAAATTTTCTTGCGGATCACCACTTTGGCCTGGAGTATACAATATGGTTAAGAATGGTATATATTGTGCTATATTTGTTACATTGATACAGAAAGAATAATTGCTGTATTGTTGTTCTCTAGATTTTATAGGAACAAAATTTAATTTGAAAAGATTTCAAAAACTTGCCTCTTAAGGTAATGGTTTTCACTTTTGTATTTTGAAAATATGTTTGTTTTGCATATTTTTTTTAATCCTAGTACTTAAATGATTGATTCATTTATTATCTAATATTGCTGATTTCATTGTAAATTTTTTCATGAATATATTGAGAGTACTCATTAGTAAATAAAGAGCTGTCTGAAAAATACACTAATTCAAAGAATTTGGTTTTTTTTTTACATATTTTTCCATTCCACACAAGTAATATGCATCACTTTCTGTTTCAGATTCCAGGAAGAGTTCATTTTCAATCATTATAGATGTGTTAAGCATTCTCTCAGCAAAATGACTGGTAATGGTAAAGATACTATTACTTTTGAAGAGTCTTGTGATCTTTCTAAAGGAGTAAGTGTCTTAATTTAATTTTTTTTTACTTAAAGTTTTGTTTTTTGATTATAAATTTTGTATTTTCTGCAGTATTATTGAAAGTGTGCATTATTTTTTCAAAATTTCATCAAATTATATTTTGATACTCTTCATATTTCTGTATGCATTTTTTCTATTAAATTAAAACATTGAAAATTGCTTACTATAATTTTTAAATTTTATATAAGTTTCTCATTTCTTAAAATTTTTCTTGCAGCTGTTCAAAACGACACCTTTAAAGAAAAGAATCGTAAGTTGCAGTCCATATCTCTTGAAAAGTCTGAAAGTATTGGAACTGCAATTTTTCTTTTTCCACAAAAAAGACAATTATCTTGTTCTATAAAGAATTTGTTTACAGGTTTAAGGTATCCAAGTATTTTCAAATCCGGGATGTTGAAAGTTTTTATGGTATCACCTTGAATTACAATAAATGTTGTAAATGAAATTTTTTGGCTAAAGAATAAACATTTTCAAAATGTTCTTTTCATGGAAAATACAGCCATAGTAATAATATTTTGCCTTTATATAGCTAAGGCTTTCTCCTTCGTAGACAGAGCTAGGTATTTTGAAAAATTCAATTTCTTTACGAATTAGTATCAATCGAGGGGGGGGGGTCCTGTTATCTGTTAAAACTTTTCTAATCTTGATATATTAAAATAAGAATAAATCCGTTTCTAAAACACAGGTGGTTATCAAAGTAATGGAAATGCCTTAGATTTATAAATAATAGTTTATTAGTATGGTGTAAGACCCAAGACTGTTTTCGACATGTAGTACACCTTTTATTTGCCTAGATATTGATTCATACAAGTGCTGAATTGTGTTTAAAGGAATATTTACTATTCTTAATGGAGATATTGTACAAGTTCTGGGAGAGATGTCAGCTGGGGATATCAATTCCGGTTTGAACTCTCTGAAATGGACCATAATGGTTCAATTATATTGAGGTCGGGTGACTGAGCGGGACTAGGTAGATGTTTAACTTCATCTTAGTGTTTATCAATCCATGATTGGATAAGTCCCACTGCATGGATAGGTGCATTAATATCCTGGAAAATTCCATCTCCTGCAGGAAACAAGGTTTGCATCAAAGGATGAACATGGTCAGCTAAAATTTCTCTATATTTCTCCCCAGTGATCCTTCCTTTCAGGGTTACTATTAATCCAGCAAAAAACCATGATAGAGCTGCCCATATTATGACAGATCACACTCCATGCTTGACAGTTGAAGGGAGACAATCACAATCATATGCTTGTGCAGGTGTCCTCCAAGCATGCATCCATCTAATGTAGGGAAAAGTGTGAAAGGGAGTTTGTCTGACCATATTATTTCCATTTATCAATCGACTGGGTTTTGTTAGTGTGACACCACAGTAAATGATGTTTGGGCATTAACATCTGTGTGTGTGTGTGACAAGTGGCTTGGGAATAAACTGCTCTGCCATGAATGTTCTGTTTATGTAAGTGCCTTCTAACTGCAATCACTGAGACTGGAGAATTCAAATGCTGATTGAGTGCCACAGTCACTTTTGCTAGAGTTGTTCACTTTTTAGACACTACAATCTGCTTCAATACCCTTTAGTCTCTTTCCTGAACTTCTCTTTCTGTCCAATATTTTACTTTGCTGAGCCTTTCTTGCCATGCTGTGTGTATCTGTTATGACTTAAGACACCGTACCTCTAGAAGTATCTAAAAGTGGGGATGTTTTGGTCACACATGCTCCTGCTAGATGGGCTCCTACAATTTGGCTTTTTAAAATATGGTAGGTCAGACATTTTATGCTTTTGAAAAAAAATCAGACTAACATAACTTCAATAAAGCTATACCACATACTATCAGAATATATACTTTTTTATTTATAAAAAAAACCCCTGGTAGCTATTATAATTTTAATGCTTACAAAGGACGTTCAAAAATGTCACTTTTATTCAAAGGTGTTTCCATTATTTTGATAACCATCTGTATGTATTATAAGTTCTTGTTCAGGCACTCAAGAAGAATATGAAAAACAGTTTACCAAATTTTTCTTAAATATGCCAAAAACCTTGGCAATTTAAATTGTAATTTTATCAAGAAATACTGTTTTTCGAATGCGTACTTCAAGATTAAAGCTTCATAGGAAACGAAAATAAATATACTAAATAAGTCAGATTTTTCAAAAAGTATCTTAATGTCTTTTTAAAAAAATTCAATATAGGTAGTAAACATTTTTAAAAATAGAAGATAAAAAATGAATGTTGAGCCAATCGTAGAATTCGTCTCGCATTAAAATGCTTACAGTTCTGTTTCGTAGTTTAAAAAGAAAAAGTTGTAGAAAGCTAAGATTACAAATATTTTATTGGATAAATTAAAAATTCAATATTCTCCAAAATCAAGTTTTAATGTAGTTGGATACCTTAAAATGCTATGAAATTTATTATTTTCAGACTGAGCTTTCTGCTGTAAAATGATCTAAAACTGTTTTAAGTGTTTACATCTAAAAATACTAATGTCATTTTATTAACCTAATTCCCCAAAAATGGCCATTACTGTTTTTCACTTACTCTGCATATGCTTGTATTCATCAAAGTAAGAATGTAGTCCTTGTTATAAATATTTATCTGCTGATATTTTGTTAATGAAGGCTTCATTAGCCAGGAAGATTATTTATATTGTTATTTAGTTTTTAATCTAATGTAGGTTTAATACTGGAATAATAAAATTGTATATTTATTAGATAATAGCAATTTTTCATACTATAATGGAAAAGTAACAAATGCTAAAAAAATTTATTTTATTCAGGCAATTAAATTCAGTCATCAAAGAAGAGCCGTCGTTAACAATAAACTTAACAATTTATTTATCCAGTGTTATTAGGCCTGGCACCTTCAAGTTGGGAGAGCTATGTTCAGCATACAAGTACTGAGTTCAGAGAGATTGTAAACAAAAACAAAAGTATCTACTTACATAGTGTTCAGACGCCCTCTGGCGGTTACAGAGAGAATTCGTTAGGGGATTCTTAACACTCCCCACCTGATAATTTTCTAAAATTATCACACTACTAAAAATACAAATTTATACATAAACAATTAGAAAAATAATATGAGTTAAACAAATACTTAAAATACAATATGAATTTTCAAGATAATCAAATAATGCAATTCAAAAATAAAATAAGATTTTAAGCATTAAAGTTCAAATTGCAGCCTATTTGACTGTTAATAATAGATTAGAGTTCAATAAAATAGTTCATAGAGTTTTCAGTTCATGTTTCACTGAGTTCAAGGGGGTAGATCAATTGCACAGGTCGCTTAAATTCCCCTTTTTTAGTCTTTACAACACAGGATCGAACAAGTCCATCACGTCCTTGCATAACTTTAGCTATGCGACCTAAATCCCATAAGAATTTGGATTTGGTGTTACCTTCAAGAATTACAACATCACCAACTCTCAAATTTCTTTCAACGCTTGGTTTAGAAAAGTGATGGAAACTGCTAATATTTAGTAAATAGTTGTCTTTCCACTTCTTCCAAAATTGACTCAATAGCTTGGTTTGATAATATTTGTTTCAACAAGCTTTCTCTAGTTATAGAATTATTTAACAACTCAGAAAAGTTGAAGAGATAATCATTCTTGTGTCCAACTAAAAGAAAGTTCGCCGGAGTAAGAGGTTCAGGATCAGATACATCATCGGAAACGTAAGTCAGAGGTCGATGATTTAAAACATTTTCAATTTCAGCAAGAATGGTCATTGTTTCTTCAAATGTTAGATTAGCCCTACCGATTATTTTTCGTAAAAGTTCTTTGATCGATCTCATTAAATGTTCGTAAAAGCCTCCCCACCATGGGGCTAGCTCAACAATAAACTTCCAAGTAATACCTTCTAATTTCACAAGAGTTTCTTTACATGCTAAACATCTGTTAATTTTACGTATCAGCTGTCTTCCTTGAGGAATCCAATATAAAACAATACTAGAATCTGAGCAAAGATGAATTGCACTACAAACGTCTCGAAATAATTCCGACAAATATTTGTAAAGTCTAGCTGCAACTATTGCTCCCATTAACTCCAAACGAGGTAAAGATAGTTTTTTGAGTGGAGCCACTCTGGTGTTGGAAACTATAAAGCTTGTTTTGATATCACTATTTTTGTCACAATACCTAAAATAGGCAACCGCACCATATGCACTTTCACTCGCGTCACAAAAAATATGTTAAGAAATGTCTTTATAAAAATTACTATTTTCACAAAGTATTTTCTAGGAACAAAAACATCCTTTAAATAGCTGATTTGAGAAACCAAATTTTCAAATTCCCTTTTTAACTCAGGAGAGATTATTTCATCCCAGTCAAATACTTTAACCCATATCTTCTGCAATAAAATTTTAAAGTTCATGATAAATGGTGATATAAAATCAGTGGGATCATATATTTTAACCACAAGTTGCAAAACAAAACGTTTTGTAATGTTTTTGATATGCTTATACATTGTTCTAAAGCAGATGTTTCGATTCTTATAGAATCTTCATCAATATTCCAATTTATACCTAATATCTTAGCAGGTGCATGGGAACTACTAACTGCTGTATTATTAGATAACCACAAATCTTTTAATTCTTGAGAATTGGAATTAAATTTACATAAATTCATACTCGCGTGTTTCAAAATATCTGCATTGGATGTTATTCTATAAGCATGTTTAATAGTATCTGTCCCGTAGAACAGATCATCAACATAAAGGGATGAGTTTAACATGTTAACACATTCAGGATTTACATTTATATATTTTTTAAGATAATTTTAAATAGTCACTGTTAAAATAAATGGACTGCTAGTAACTCCAAAAGGCAAACGTTGCATATTCATTACTTTAAAATCCTCGTTATTTTTTTATATCAAACCAAAGAAATTTTAAATATTTACGATCTTCCTGCGCAATACTAATATTTAAAAACGCCTTCTCAATATCGCCACAAAACACGATTTCATATTTTCGAAATTTAATTATTATATGCAATAAATCTGGTATTAGATTAGGTCCACTAAATAATAAATCACTTAGAGATTTTGAATTTTTTTCTTTCAAGGAAGCATCAAATACAATTCTTACGTGAGAGGTTTCCTTTTCAGGTCTAATTACAGCTTGATGGGGCATAAAATAACCCGAAAATAAAGAATTATCACTGCATTCTTCTACAATACCATTTTTCAATTGTTCATCAATTATTCTTTTATATTCCTCACAAATATCTTTATTTTCATTTAATTTAATTTTTAAGTTATCAATTCGCATTTTAGTGGTTTCAAAATTGCAATCTAATTCTACAGGATTTGACTTCCAAGGTAATTTAGTTTCAAATCTATTACCCCTATAAGTCAAATTATTTTCAAAATTATCAATAAATTTTTTATCCAAAAGCGAGAGATTTTCACATTCATTATTTATACCAATAGAATCCAGTTCCCCAAACAGTTTTAAGTCGTTCATTACAGCTACATTTTTCATCACCGCTATATTCTGGGAACAGTTTTGCTCCCTGTGACGCAATAAATTAGCACCTGCAACCACCCATCCGAAAACACTTTATGGCAAAAAGCCCCTTTTTGATGGAGACTCTTTCAGGAAGAATACACTCCCAAAACAAGTCAGACCCTAACAAAACATCTATGCTTGATGTTTCATCATCCCTACAAGAGTCAGCCAGCTGCAATTTCCGTTCGGACATAAATTGTACTACATGTTTGTCAACACCGAGTACCAGCACACCCGATATCCGCGGTATCACAAGGGCTTCGACCCGCTTACAAAAACAGGTGGATTTCTTTCTTAATTGGAATTCCACTACAGGATAGATTTGCTCAGCCGCCTTTTCCATACCGAAGGAATAAATAGTTTGAGCATCATGGCGAATCTGTTTTAATTTTAAAGTGTTAGCAATATTTTCACTTACAAAACTTTTTGAACTACCGCAATCGAGAAGAATTCTTACAGTTTGAGAGTTAAATGCTGATTTAATCTCAGCTGTACGTGTTTGCAGATAAACATTTTTAAAATAGTTGTTTTTTTGCTCTAAAAGAGAATTACTAATAACTGAAGAATTACATGTTTCATCTTTTTTTGAGTTACAACTTGAATCAATTTGGTTAGTACTTATTTCAGTGTTGTTAGTTCCGTTATTCTTTGGATAATTGGAATCTTTATTTCCTAAGCAAATTGAGCTATGGTGATTTTGACTTTTGCATTTGAAACATGGAAATTTATTTGTACAGCATTTTTTACTTACGTGAAAAGACTTAAAACATTTAAAGCAACGATTAGAGTTTTTCAGAATTCTGATTTTTTTGTGTGGAGACTTTTTACAATTTTGCGAGTCATGTGATTCGTTACAAAAAATACACGTAGATTGCATAACATTTAGAGCTGCAGCAGAGGGTGTATTTCTAACAAATTTTTTACTCTCAAATTTTTGATGAGTATGACATGGCATTGGGTTACATTTTTCATTCGTAATTAAAAGAGAAGTTTCATGACACTCTATTTCCTTTGTTAAAAATTGTATGAGATCAGACACATCAATTTCACAGCCGTCTTTTTTCTGTATGTGAAATTCTAAAACGAGATCACTAGGAGTAAGTTTTAAAAGTATTGGTATTAATAAATGACCATAAGAACCCGAAGTAACATTCATGGAATCAAGATTTCTTACAGAAACGTCAAGTTCATATAATTTTCTCAAACCACCGACATTAGAGGAATATTTTACACTTTCTAAATTCAAAATTTTATCCATGAAAGAATAACTTTTAACACAATTCATATAATTATCACTAGTGAGTTCAAACCCAGAAACTACATTGGCTGCCTGCCTATTAAGAGATTTTAGGTATGAAAATTTTTCCCCTTGTGAAAGGGGGTCATTTTTATGAATAGAGCTTTCAAAACTTTTCCAAAAATCTTGCCAGTTTTTTGGATCACCTGCGAATTTTTCGATAGTAAGTTTAAGCAACTTAAGGCAATATGGGTACCCTAAAAATCATTTAACTGTCGGAAAAAATTTATTGGCTTATTTGATACCCTGAACCTTTATAAATACGCCTGCAAAATTTCAAAGCTTTACCTGCATTTTTCATTAAGTACTGGAGCAATGTTTGATGCTAAACAGCAACTACCACGCCTACATTTCAGATTATCTGCTAGAAAAGAGCCTGATAAAAAATGAATTATTTTTTTAATGCGCATCAATGAGATTGATATTATATATGCAGTAATAAATCATTTTAAGAAGGAATTGTGCAATTCATGCAAAAATTCTAGTTTGTGAATTATTTACTGGGAAGATCAAATGGATTTGGTCAAGATTTAAAAGGTGTGCGTGCTTTTTATATTATTATGAATGAAATTAAAACTTGAAAACGGATTCTCCTAAAGCACATACTAAATCTCATTTTGATAACTCAGATAATTAAAAATCTAATTCGCAAGAATAGAAAAACTCTCCCTTATATATATATATATTTTTTGGTGATATATATATATCCCATGTGTGCGAGATTCAACACTTTTATTATTAAAATATTTTAAGGTATTTATTTAAACAAATGCACATATACAGTTCTTAGATTTTGATGTATTTTACCTATAAATTTTTACTTGATTTTGCTTTTATTCGTGTACAATATTTAACATGCGAAGGCTTTTAAAATCAAGGAAATAAAAAAATAAAGGTATAAATATCTTTTGTACTTGTTGTGCATTAGCTCTGAGCATGGTGTATTTGAACCTTTTAAGTGTGTGTATTTATTTTTTTTATAATTATTAAGATAAAATTTTATGAAATATTGATCTTTCATTTGTTTTTTTCTACATATTCATTATGGCAGTATACTGTTTAATTGTTCTACATTTGTGCAATTTTTTATGGTAAGTAGTTTTAAATAAGCTAATTAACTTTTCATAAAAGTTTCAGACTATTCGATGAATATTATATCATGCTATTCATGGAATGAAATCTTTAAACTCATATTTCTCAATGTTGAATTTTTGTATATATACTGTTATTCAAAACCCTAAGGCTTTTTTGATAATTGAGGTATGGTTTTGAAATTTTTTATGTATGTTCTGAAATGTATGTTTTGTAAAACTGTGCATGGAATTAGCTCTAACATGTGTTTAGTACTTTTTCTAAAATTTCAAAATCAAAATTAATATTTTTTTTGAGAATTTTTGGGAGTTTAACTACAAAAAAAATTAATAAAAAATTAAAGAGCTGCAGCAGAAAAAAACCCATGCACAGTTTTATGTGGTATAGTATAAGGTACTTGGAAAAACATTTTTGAATAAAAAGAGAATACATATTTAAAAGAAGAGAAGACATATTTAAAAAAGCCTTAGGGATTTAAAAAATGCTTAAAAAAGCTAAAAAAATTTTAATTTTACAAACATTTTGTAACAAATTAAAACCAAATATTAAAAATAAAAAAAATTGTGAAGATGGTACCATATTGCCTTAACTGAATTTTGATTTCTCATTGAATTACTAACTGAAACATTTTCATTTTGAATTAGAGAATTATTTGATTTCCCCAAACTTTCAGTTCTTTTTTCAAGATAGTGTGAAATTCGTTTACATAATCGTAAACATTTTTCCTGATACTCCTCGCTCAATGTTATTTCTTTTTCCATAGAATCTACAGAAATTAAATTTTCAATATCCTGAGGCATCGGATCATGGCTAGCGTGTCATGAGTTCGATCCCAGTACCACTAAAGATCCGACGTGTAGGGGAGCGATGCACGTTAAATCTGCCAAGAGCTCAAACGTCCTCTCGTTGGTGTGGTGTGGTAGTTAGGAGAGGGGGTACCAGCTCAGGTGTCGTCCGCGTCACTTGACCATGGTTCAAAATTACGCGGACCATCGCCAAAAGCCCTTGTGTTGCTGATCAGTGCGACATTAATATTCACTCACTATTCAATATCCTGATCAAGTAATTTTAAATTTTTAGCTCTATTTAAAATTATTTCATAATCCTCATGCAATTCTGATTAATCATTTTCTTCACCCAAATTTAATTTAACTTCAACTTTATTTACTAAAGTTGTTGTTAACTTACGTGACACACTACGTTTAGATTTAATTTTTTCTAATGCATCAGTAGACATTTTGAAACTTTTCAAGTATATAAACTTTTTCACAATTTAAAAAAAAATGTAAGCTTTGCTTACCTTGCACTTGCTAGAAGAAGTCATTCACAATTCGGAAATTCACGTTCACACAATGTATTCGTTTTATCTACAGTGCATTAACAAGTATCAATCTAAA
Organism: Trichonephila clavata; assembly: GCA_019973975.1. NCBI lineage: Eukaryota > Metazoa > Arthropoda > Arachnida > Araneae > Nephilidae > Trichonephila > Trichonephila clavata. The sequence goes on from BMAO01032177.1 coordinate 22,860, forward strand.
GGTTCATAATTCTTTGTCGGTTTCGGCTCCATAAAAAATTATTATTTATGGTCAGACATTGAATTCAGTCATCAAAGAGCCATCGTTAACAATAAACTTAACAATTTATTTATCCACAGTGTTATTAGGCCTGGCACCTTCAAGTTGGGAGAGCTACATTCAGCGTACAAGTACTGAGTTCAGAGAGATTGTAAACAAAAACAAAAGTTTCTATTTACATAGTGTTCAGATGCCCTCTGGCAGTTATAAAGAGAATTCGTTAGGGGATTCTTAACAAATGCTTCGAAAATGTAGAGAATTGTGTGGGGGTGTAGATAGATTTAAGTTTATGATGCTCCCTATCAGCTTTTGAACATGTATTTTGCTGTACACTCCCTAAGAGCTGAATATTCCTTTCCAAAAGCTTTCTTTCTGTTTTAATTCCAAAAAAATGAAAAGTAATTTCAAACTGCGACAAATTTGATGGAAGAATACTACTTGAAGCTCTTTTGAAAGATCAGCCTCATTTACTATTGTACAAATGACTCACGACGCCATATTTAAGTAGAGAGAAGGGGGGAAATTCACTTGATATGTAGCAAAAAAACTTCATATAATAGTTTAAGCTTTGATTGAATTTCTCAATGTAATTTAATAGGAGGTGGAGAATCATAGGTTTTTGGTATTGTGATTTATATTTGTTTTTGTTCATGGTTGCTTTAGAAGCTATAAAAATATTTTTTTTAATTCAACTGAATCTAATGTTTAATTTTACTTTTAAGCATGGTTTTGCATTTCCAACTTATAGAAAGCACCAGCTTAGCTTTAAATTTATTTCTCATATTCAGTACTCCAGTAGGAAACTATCTTAATTTTTTAATTAATATAAAATTTTTTGACCTGTATTCTAATATAGTATTGACTTCTAACTAAAATTCAACTATTTAATTTTTACAATCTTGTTGCATTATGAATTTTTATAGATTCTCTTAAGATGTAACTTGTTTATAAAAGAATAAGTGGCATGTAGGAACTCCTTCCAAAATTTTAAAATGTTTATATACGCTCACTTCCAAAAGTTAAGCATGGAGAGGAAAATGTTAATTTCCGGAAGCCAATCAGAATTGAAGAGGATGCAATTCGCTGCAGAGGTAGATGGAAGTATGCAAATATGTTAGGTAACAACCAATCGTGCTTTCATGTCAAGAAATATGCAAAAAGGGCAGTCTTATAAGAAGCCAGCTTTATGAAGGGTTACAGAAGTTGATTGTAAGTGCTGATAAAAGGTGTTTAAAACTTGTGTACAATTTGTTTTCAAAACATACATGTTTCTATGACTTCCAGAAAATGAATAGAAGATTCTGAGCGCTGGCGTGCTGTGGGGCACATTGAGGCTGGACAGTCGATTACAGATGTTGCTCTTTTCTTCGGCGTTCATCATTCTGTAATTTCACGTTTATGGAAACAATTCCAAACCACACAGACAGTGGTCCGAAGGCCTGTAGGTGGTCGCCCGAGGGTTTACAACCCCTGCGGAAGATCGATATATTGCTATTGTAGACAAGCGGAATCGCAGAGCAACCTCCACACGTGTGACATCTATGGTTACAGCGTCCATTGGTAAGGCTATATCTGCTGCTTGTGTACGCCAAAGATTACATATGAATGGACTGTATGCCCGGGTACCTCGAGTTTGTGTTCCTCTATCCATCCAATCAAGAGGGGCACGATTAAAGTGGTGCCGTTAATATGGCAATTGGACTGGTATCTGACTGGGGCAATGTCATGTTTACTGATGAGTCAAGATTTGCTCTGGAGCCAGATGACAAGCGTATAAGGATATGGCGTAAACAAGGAACACACAATCAGCCCCAAAACATCACCGCACATCACACTTTCCGAGGCGGAAGCATTATGCTGTGGGCAGGGATTTCATTAGGATATCGCACCGACCTGCACATCTTTAAACGGGGTTCTGTGATGGCTGTCCGGTATCGAGATGAAGTCCTAGAACCTATTGTGAGATTGTACACTGCAGCAGTTAGCCCTACTTTTGTTTTAATAGGCGATAACACATGTCCCCATAGAGCTGACATCGTCGATGACTACCTGGAGAGTGAAGGGATTGGTCGTAGGACATGGCCAGCATATTCATCTGACCTTAATCCCATTGAAAATCTTTGGGATGTTCTCTGCCGTGCTGTATCTTCACGTTCCCCACCTCCAGCCACTTTTATTGAGAAGAATAGTGATCGCTTAATTCTGCGGTGGTTGACCACCTAATTGAAAGCATGGTTGGAAGGTGTAAACTTTGCTTACAGATGAGGGGGATCACATACTCTATTAATGTCTTTTTTTCATTTTATGCTATTTATTTTCACTTTATACATAATTCTGTTTAAGTCTCCAGTATGACATTATCTGATAACTTACAAAAATTTAGTATTGTTTTCATTTCTGTATATAATTATTGATTTTGTTTTATGTATAAATATATATGCTACTTTACTGCCAAATTTTGTGTCAATCAAAGCAGTATTTGTTGATTTTTTTGCATTTTACATCTTCGTGCTTAACTTTTGGAAGTGAGTGTATTAATGTATATTGGTAGCTGTGTTTGTTTGTGAATAAATATTTCTCAATTTAGAATAGGTAATATAAAAATGCAATAGTCTTTCTTCACTTTATCTTAAATGGCTATAAATTTTGAACGAAATTTTTTGTTATTTGACAAAGTGTATTTTTTTTGGCAGAATTTATTGCAAATACACTGCTTAATAAAATTAGGAGAGCAAGCAAAAAAAGTGAAGAAACCATTTCACTGTAGTCGTTAAATTTGAGAATGCAGGTGTAACAAAGCTCAATACAGAAAAAAGAAGCAAAAGACAAATGTATGGGAATTTTAATTCTTTGGAATGGTATAAGCATGAAATGATACTTCAAGCCAATTGATATAGGATGTTTACTATGGTGTGTGCCCTGCTAAGACTGCTTCACACTTTTTAGCACAGATGCAATGAGTGTATTGGTGAGACTTTGTGGGAATTCTATTCCACACTTTAAGGGGTGCAATCTCCATACCCTGGACAGTAAGCAAAGGCTATGATCTCACTGAATGCATCATCCAAATGAGTTCCAGGCCCACTGGAGAAAGTGTAGGTTAGGAGAACATACTGGCTACTCTATATGCTGTTTTGTTTCATTTTCAAGAAAGTCATACACAAGATATGCTCTGTGACTTCTAGCATTATCCTGCATTAAAAGAAGGGAATCATCACTAATGGCTGCAGCATAAGGTATGGCATGATGTTTTACAATCTTGTTTGGCATAATTTTGAGCCATCAAATTGCTATTCCCTATGATATCCAGGTCATTTCTTCCGCCTATGCTGATTCCAGCCCATACCATGAAACCACCTCGTCTGTAATGTGACTTTTCCTGAAGATATATAGGGTTATTTCATGTTCCTTTTTATCGCCATACCAAAGCACATCTGGCATCATACTCTAAGTCATCAGTTCTTAAACCTGATCTGTGTACCCCTTTGGAGTGTGTAAAGTCTCTCATGTAACTTTGAGATTTCTCTTTTACAGACTCTGAAAGGTCTTGTGGGAAAATGAAAAGATGTGCCATACTAGGCTAGATTGCTACATAGTCCTCAACAAAGAAACTACTACAGAGTTTGTATTTTTATCAAGAATATTAGTCGGGGGGGGGGTCAAAATCTTGGGGTCTGCAGTGATTAAAAATTGAAGAAATGCTGCTTTAAACTGAATCTGGACTAATCCATAAACAGCACTTGACTCTAATCACTATGCTTCCAATCTTGATGTTCAGCAGCCCTTTTTCTTCAGGTTGCATGGTGTCTTGCTGCCTAGGAATACACATTATTGGCCTACGTGCATACAGATGACTCGCTTTAAAATCTTTTGGCTTGAGAACTTTTGTCCTATTGTCAATAAAAATTGTCTATGAATTCGTGTGGTATTGGTTTGATACATCTGACATTATTCGTAGAGTTAACCTGTGGATAACCTTGTCCTGACCGATGTTGAACATAGCTTATTTCTTAGAATTGATTCCAAAGTCTTATGACACTTATTGCCACTTCAACAGCATCTACTATAGTTCATTGTCTTTGCCTGGTTTCCAGTCTTCCTATAATACACCAGGCCATGGTTTTTGGTAGGTCATTTTGTCATGTTATTTTTCAGTCCTCGAATGTCTAAAGAACAGCCGAAAAGTTGAATTTCTGCACCTGCGCCCTTTATCTAGGTTTTGGTTTCTTGTATGTTGATTCTCGTATGAAGTTTTCTTCTGTTTTCTGCTACATTTTAAACTATGAATACTTTGTTTTAGGTTAGTTTTCAGAAGAAATAAATGCATAATTTCATTAAATCCATCTGCTCCCCTAATTTTCATGAGCAGTGTATGCAATTGGAGCAAGGTGGAGGAAAGGATATCTCTATTATATGTTCATCTTCAGGCTGTTAAAGCATTGTACTAAAAAGTTTTAGTTCATGCATAAATTAAATACATGTTTCAAACGTCTAATCTTAAATAGATTTTGATTGTTTTTTTTTCTTATGTTGGGACAGCTTATTTTTTAATATTTTCTGTGGTTTTTAATTTAAAGTTTCTTTTTTTTTTAGTGCTTATTAAAGAAAATGTCAGACAAGTCATCAAAACGCAAGGTAATGTATATGATCAAGTTCCTTGAGATAATCTTCCTCTAATTTTCTCTTTACAACTACAAGTCTGTATAGCATACCTGTCAACTTTTACATTTTGAGCCTAAATTGTATACTTTTGAGTCTATCTTTATGATTCTGCAACTATATTGTTTATTAGCTTCACTTGTATGTTACAGAATATTTGAACTCGATTTTTATCCACTTTGAAAGGTCAGATTAATTCGAAATTTTGCACACCAATGATAATACAATAATTTAATAATTTTGTTCCATTGTCCTGATCAGGAATAACTATTTCCAGATTTAGTGACAAATTCATTATACCATTTCCAGATTTGGGGACTAATTCCGGATTTCGCGACTAAAAAATTTAAGTTAAAACCCCAAAAGCGAGCAAATGTGCTTCAACAATTCCTTTTCATAATATAAACAATTGTCTAGTTTTTCTGAAAATGAAAATAAAAAACAAAAAGACTCGTGCATGTGGAAAAAAAATTATGTTCTTACTGCTAAACTTTGACATGAAGTCTGTTTTTTCTTAATTCTCTTGTTGGATCTGTGGAATTAAGTATCATTCATTGCTTCATTTCACCAAAACAGCCGAGAATTGATTCAGAGGTCACCCGATTAATACAAGTTTCAGAGAGAATATTAAGCTCTTTTTAGTGGAAATATCACAGACTTAACACCACCTTTTACATCAGGGGTGGGCATTAAGTTGATCGCGATCGACCTGTGGACCGCTTAGTTATTTTGGGGGGACCACCTTTATTAAGACCGAAGACGTATATACTAGAAGAAACATTTGTAGATCACACACACGGATGTCAACTAGACTGGAGATTTGGTGGACTGCAACACCTTGAAAAAGTTAGAAGTAGCCCATACCCTGGAATAGTCTGCCCACCTGTTTTACATAAAATATTTCGTTCTCCAAGGGTGTACGTTACGCCACTGAAGTGAAAGGGAAAGGAACTTAGCCAAAGAAAACGGAGAAACACAACAAGCAAATATTAATGAGGAAAATATTCAAGATCTCGATGAGCAGCAGCCTTCTAAAAATATATTGTTCAGACAAGGACATCAGTAATTCCTTGACCGAAAAGTGTTTACAAAATGTTGGGTTTGAGTTTAAAAAATACGTTGATGTGGGTTCTTGTCCTAAATCGCTAAGTAATAATTTTATTGATTGTATCCTTTCACATGAAATGAGTTATTTTCAAAATAAAAATCCAAACAATATATATTCTGTTTCAGTAAGAGAATACAAAGGACAAAAGAGATCATTTTCGAATAATCCTTTCATTAAAAAACTTTAAAATGGCCAAGTGCTGGAAAGATCTTGGCTGTGTTATTCAACTAGTATTAGTAGTTTTTGTGTGACCTGCAAACTTTTTCTAAAACAAATTCTCAATACACAACCAACTTTTCTGGTAGGAAACTCTTAACAAGTTATTTAGGAAATCGGGAAAATTCTATTGAACATAAAAATTTAGTGTTAGTTTGGTTGACACGAAAAGAAAATAAGTCTGTTTTACAAGGGGAGGGCATGAATAAGGAAATTCATTTGGGGATGAGACTTTGTGTATTAGCAGTGCTCCTTTAGCACAGTGGTCTTCAAACCTTTTCAACTCACGGAACCCCTAGAACTTGAAGGTGCTTTTGTGGAACAACTTGAACTAGAAAGTGTTTTCATGGAACCCAATTTGAAACACATACGTCGAAGAATATGTCTCAAAGTAATATTTAAAGCAGATTAACATATTACAGGCACTTCGTGTAAAAGCAATTTAAAAAAGTATTTGCATTTATTATTAAAAAAGTTCTAATCTAATTTTGTTAGTATAATTTACTTATTCAAGTGTCACCTACCCATGTATTATATTTAGTAACTGAGATATGTGCTTCCTTTTTTCACATGGTTGAAGTCTAGGTCTGTTGAGATAAAGTGCAATCGCATTACTTATTCTGAGTTTAATTTGCTTTTGTAGCCACTTGCGTTGAGAAATATATTTCACTTAAACACAATGTTCTGAATGGCATGAAAATGTTTATAGACGTGTGGGAAATCCTGTGTATTTTGCATGAGAGATAATTTGAAACCTAAAATTTAGAATCTGTTCTTGCTTAAATTTAGATTTTAACATCAACTCTGTTAACATGTTCGTTTTCGTTCATTATATGCGTTGCTTTTCACAAATGTAAAAAGGAGCATTTTCCATTAGAAAACTATTCAGTTTGCAAGACATTGTGCTAACTAACGAGTATAAAATTATCTCGGGGGGGAACCCGGGATAGCAAACAATAGAATATTCACAATCTAGTAGAAAGTATAAATATATAAAGTTTAAATATTTTATTATTCTTTTTTATTTTATAATAAAAGTTTAAAAAGTGTTGCAAAATAAAGCTATTATATATAAATAAAATTTTCAGTTTTAATGAATAGGAGGAGGGCAATGAGCTTTAGAGATACTTGCGTAACTTATAAACTTCATAGAGAACGTGAATCCATTTTGCATACATATTTATTTCTACTAAATTATTGTTACTTGTGGAACCCCAGGGTTCCGGGGAACACTGTTTAAAGACTACTGCCTTAGAATGTTCAACCCTCAATGTAATAGCGCCCAATGGGCAGTAAATTTGGATAAAATGGCAATCGAAATTCATACTATACAATTCATTTTATACAATTAAGTTTTAATCAGCCCCAGCGATGCAGTGGCATAGGTGATAGCGTTCCTGCATTTTTTGCTATCAGTCTGGGTTCGAGTGGCGCGGTAGACTTGCTTTTTTTCAATTCATTTAATTATTTTTACAATTAAATGATTTTTCTTATGTATTTTATATAATTATAAAATAATTGTAATAATAAAATATAAACGATTTTACATATTATAAAACTTTTTTTATCTAATTATAAAATTATTTGTAATTATTTTACTTTTTAAAATACAAAATAATAATATAAAATATAATTTAATATAATATATTTTTATAGCAAATATTATTTATAAAATATAATATAAATATTTATATAATTATAGTAATTGTTTTAGTTTTTAAATTATAAAATAACTACATAAAATATTAAATAAGCCTTTTTTAAATAAATTTATTTAATTGTAAATTAAATGAATCGTAAAAAAAACAAAGCAAGTCGATCGCGCTACTCAAACCCTAACAGACCACGCGGAATGCAGGTCCACTACCACCTATGCCACTGCATTGTTGGAGCTGAAAAAAACTTAATTGTATAAAAGCTAAGTATGAATTTGGAAGGCTATTTTCTTGGAACTGACTGTCTACTCGGTGCTATTATATTGACGGTTGAACACCATAAAGGAATACTACTATTACACAAAATCTCTTCCCCAAATGAATTTCCTTAGTCTCATGCCCTCCCCTTGTTAGATAAACAGTTACAGGAGCAACTAAGAAAAGATACACAATATAATATTACCACAATGTCCTCAAACGTGTTATTGCGGTAGTACAGTATTTGGCTATAAGAGGTTTAGCATTTAAAGGTACCGAGGAAGTTTTTGGCTCTCCTCATGATGGTAATTTTATGGGTGTCCTAGAACTACTAGCAGAGAGTTTGACCCATTCATTCGTGAACATTTTGAACAGTGAGAATTACGACCAAAATTGTTACTATCGTACTTATCAAAAACGATATATTAGCAAATAATCGAGATTATGTGCAAGCAAATCATTAAAATAATTACAACTCAAATAAGTAACGTTTACACATAGTACTATTCAATTGTGATGGATTCAACACCAAATTTGTCCCTCAATGACCAATTTGCTATTGTACTACGATATTGTTTTCGGGGAAAAGTGTATGAAAGATGTGTCTCATTGATAAAGATTAGTAGTCACACTGGATTACACTTATTTAATTATCTAAAAGAATTTTTAGAAACAAAAATAGACTGCCATTGGATAATTGTAGGGGAGAGTCATTTGACAACACTGCCAATATGTCCGGTCGATATAATGGTGTGCAAGCTCTTCAAAAAGAAAAAAATAATAAATTCGCTAATTATGTATCGTGCTCTAAACATTGTTAGTCTGGTTGGTACAGAATCAGTTAAAGTTGAAACTGAAATAGTGAACTTCTTTGGTTTAGTGCACACATTAAATATGTTTTCTTTTCTGCTTCAACCTGTAGGTGGGAACTTCTAAATCGCGAAATTAAACTCAAATTTACCTTAACAATTTTAAGTCAGACCAGATAGTCTTGTCACTGCTGTTGAAGCCATAAAAGATAATTATGGTAATAACATGAATATTCTGAAAGCATTTAGTGACAATGAAAATAAAAAAAATTTATTTTCGAAAAAACGTTGTAAATTTTAAAAATAAATTAACAAAATTCGAAAGTACCATTTTAATTATATTTTAGGAAGAAATTTTTGAAAGGTTTAATTCAGTTAACAAAAAATTATAAACTCCTGGTTTGGACATCTGTGAAGGAAATGAGTTAATTATGTCAATAAAAACGTTTATAAGCAATGTACATGAATCAGATCAAAAACTAAAGGAGTATCACAATGCAGCCAAAAAGTTAAGTCCTAGTGTAGAAACAGAATATAATGATGTGAACGGGTTATTTCAAAATCTGCAGATAAATCGACAAAAAAAGCTCTGGATGGGACAGAAAAATTTAAAAGGGACAATCTTATTGTTTCGTTAGATAAGCTAATCCTTGGTTTAAATAGAAGTCAAGTATATGCATAATATATAGTAAGAAATTAAAATTTTTGATGGATTTGTAAAATCAAAGTAAGGAGAATGTTCACCTGAAGAGTGTACATGCTATTATTGATTACTAATTAAGGTGAAGTAGACCAACTTTTAGTAAATAAAGGTGTTCAATTCAAAACTTATCTAATAGCAAACTGAGCTGTCCTATACTTGTAGTGATATGTTAAATTTAGTTTTTGTAAAGAATCTTGTTCACGTTTTTCCAATTTTGTATATCATTTTAAAGATTTTTATAACGCTCCCTGTTACTAGTAAAGTGGAGCTTGCATTCTTTAAAATGTCCTATATGGAAATATAGAGCAACAATGACAAATACTAAACTTACTAATTTATTACTTCTTTCTAGTAATACTGATCTCACTAAAGACAAAAAATATGATGAGCAAATGAAAGAATTTGCAGCACAAAAGTGTAGAAAAGTTTGTTTTTTTTGTAAATTATGTTGTTGTTTATAACGAATTTAAATTGTCTGAAAGAAAAAAAACCCTTAAAAGAAAGTTTCATATACTTAAAAATTTTCCCCGCAAATTTTTTTTAGGAAAATGGCAAAATTTTTTATTGTTTAGGGGGCTCCAGGTATCATTAGCCCAGGGCCTCCAAACGTCATGGTCCGTCTCTGGATGTGATTGAATGCATAACTAAGTAATTTTCTTTTGCACTTTAAAATTCTGAGTTAATGCAATTTTTGTTATGTTGCATCATGGTTTAATTTTCTTTCTGACAATCTGTTCTTCATATAGATTTTTGAAGATTTTATACATATGCATTCTATATATTTGTTACATTTCCATACATTTCTAAGACTTTTTTTTGGTTGAAAAAAGGTTATTGCTTTATCATCAAATACCATGTTTTCATCATTACAGCAAAACGCATCCGATACTGATCAATGTTGATCAAATTTTTTGTCACATGACATCATGGCTTAATTTTGCTTCTGAGAATCTTCAAATATATAAATTTATTTATACCATTTGTGATCTAAAAAGGTTTGTGAAAAAAAAGATGCAGCTTGATGCAATTTTCTGATATTTCTCTTAGGATTTTTTTAAAATTCAATGATGATGCGAATTTACTTCTCATGGCTTCACGGTTTAACTTTGCTACTGATATGTTCCTCATTTAGTTTTATGAAGATCATATAATTTATACAAATCATCCTGTCCATATATGATATATTTCAATGATCACTAATTATTTATCATTGTATTTTCTCATTTGTTCTTTGTGACTGAATAACAAATATTTTTAATCGAAATATTGCAAAAAACTATTGTTTAAAAATTAATTTTTATAAACAAGGTTTATTATTTCTCTCATTAGGTTCATAATTGTTTCTTTAATCTGTTTTAGATGAGTTTTTTTTTTATTTTGGTTCTTACTAATTTAATTTTTTTGCTATTGTATTACATCTAATTTTATGTTAAATGTAATATAGATGTTGGATAGTATTGCATGCATTCCTCATGTAATTTAATACTGCAGTGAATTTAATTTAATAGTTTATTACAATGTAAACCTATTTTAGATGTGTTTTTTAAATTTTAGTTTGTATTAATTATTTTTTTTTTCAATTGAAGGCATCCTAATATTTTATTTATGATAGTATTTTAGTGAAATGGTTTATCATAATTAATTTTTCCTTTTGATTTATATATCTCATGTTATTTTACTCATAGTTCCTTATAGCAGAAATATGCTACTATTTTTACTTCTCTGTTATAACATTTATTTATATTTTCATTCTTTCATTCCTATTTACCTTTTCAGCATGTTAATTTTCTCTCTTACATTCAAATATATGCTTTTATGAAATCATTCTTTATTGTTAAACAAAATTTCAATGTGAATTCTCATAAAAAAAAATATATTTTTAACTTTTGGATACACTGCCCTGTAATGGCTCAATCCTCTTTAAAATATATCATGTTTGCAGAAAAAGCTGAATTTTATTTTATTTTTTAAATTTAACCCATGCGAAGGACGGGTACTTCAGCTAGTAACAAACAAAAAGAAAAATTGAAGGTAAAGCTGGATTGGAGCTGTTACCTTTTTAAAGAAAAATAACTTATGGTTTGCATGCATCATTCATTACATCTGGCAGCAGCAAAAACTGCTGCTTCTTTCTCTTTAAATGTTAATGAAATGCTTGTAGATATTGTTATTTATAATGCTATCATAGTTTGCTCAATAAAGCAGTGTCTAGATTTTTAATGTACTTCATAAGTATTGCTTGGTTGTAATCTTGATGCCAACTTCTAACTTGATCATTTATTTCTGTATACATAATTTTCTTTATAAATCTGATTTAAAATTTGAATTATAATTTTGCATTTTTTTAAAAGCATCTGTACTGTTATTACTTTCTTGTATATTTCCCCCTATATATGCCTTTAAATTTGCTGTAATATTTATGAGTTTTTATAAATCTATTCAGTGAGTACTTCTGTCATCAGAATATTAATTTTTTTGCATCATTTGTATATCATTCTCTTGAGATTCAAAATGTTGTTCGCTAAGAATTTGCTTGAAATGTCATTCTGTTATTTTTTTTTATGCTTAGTCATCTTCAAAAGTTGGCAGGTATGATAATGTAATTGCCCCTTTGTTGATTGCATGTTTTTTTCTTAAGAAATTTTTAAATTGTAAGGAGTAATAAAAATTTAAGTCAAATTTTAAAATCTTCTATATACAGTCAACGCTCGATAATTTGAAGTTGGTGGGACCAATGACAGACTTCGTATTATCAAGAGGGTAGGGAAAAAACTCCAAAAATACACAGAAATCTTTTCTAACACATTTAAATTTAAAACTATATAATGAAACAACTATGTTACTTATGTATACAATTATTTTTAAGTATTTTTAAAAAGTTTATATTATGAAGAAGTTATAAACGTCCCGCATTAAAAGAATACATTTGTGTATTAAAAACTATTTTTAAAAGAGTACATACTGTACGTAATTAATATTTTTGACAAAAAAGTCTGTTGTCTTTAAAAATCTATTTTGTTATTGGTTCCCTCAGACTCTGTCTCTAACACCATTGGTTCTTCAAGGCAAGGTCCAGTCTAGCCTGTACCTATTTGGTGCCACATTCCATTAGTCACACAGATGAGTCAGAAATCGCCATGTCTCATTCCAACACAATACACACACACACAATCCTACGCATCTCTTCACGATAGCGGACCATCCTTTCTGAACATGTGTAGAAAGGTGATGTGTTAAATAAAAGATATGGATGACTGACAACAATTGCAGCAGATCTATTGCCCACTTGAAAAAGGAGAAGTAATAAAAGTGTCTTTTTGCTTGAAGAACCAACAGACAAAGAAGGAATGCCAGATACGGTCATCAAATAGGCTACATTACAGGGGACACACAGAGACAGTACATCACAAAACATGTAAGCTCCAACCTGTTTGTTACAGGACTCAACATAATAGTGAAATAAATCATTAAAATTAATTACTTCCATTTGGAAGGGTTTTTTATAATTTTATTAGGATATTTTGAAATTCAGCCGGGAAGAAAACATGCTTGTTAATGTTAAAAATCATTTTGTCTAATTTTGAAATATTAATATGTCAGAATCTTAGTGATTTGAAGTTTAAGCAGTGATAATTTATCCTGTTATTTCATCACCTATTTGGCATTTTTTAATATTTTATAGATGTCAAAACCAGTCAAGAAAATTGCTTTTAGTTCTACAATGTCTAAACTGGAGTGGACAGTAGCCTCAGCATTTGATACAGATGCAATCTATGTTCCAGTGGATGGATGTCTGACTGATACTACTTTCATACCAGTGGATGAGAAAGTTTCAATTAAAGAAACTGTGGCTGAGAAAATCGTTTCAGTGAAAAAGGAATTGGTTCCGGTGAAGAATGAGATTTTACCAATTAAGATTGAGAATGATATTCTGAAAAAAACCTATAAACCCAGAAGAACTTTGAAATATTCAAAGAAGAATATGACTCCAGAGGTTAGTAATTCTTAAGATTGAGGAATGTTTCATAAAAATCAGAGTTTAATTGAAAGTTTCTGTTGAATATTTAAGTTTTTAATATGTTTTATTAGCAATACATTAAAATTTTGCCATGCTACATGAACCCTGTGCAAATTTGTAGTTACAAAGGGATGTAAATTTTTGAATAGTTCTTGTGAATTGTATATAATTTATGGACATATGTTAAAAATAATTATAAATATTACAAAACATTTGTTTAATGATGCTGAAAGTGAAGACAAAGAAAAGTTGAAATTAATTAAATTTGACATTCTAATAAAAAAATTATTTAAAAAAACCTATGAGCTATCTACTACTGTCTTCGTCTTATTTTAAGTAAAGCATATAAAGGTGAATGTTTTGCTAAATCGTTATGAAAAATATTAATATGAAAAAGTTGGTTCTGAAATCTGTTTAGAAAGAATTCAACATTCATGTAAGAAAAATTAGCTTCGTCTTTAACAAATTTACTTAGAGTACTTCATTAAGAATATTTTAATATAATTACTCTCCCTAAGAAATAATAAATGTATTAAGGTAATAACACAAAGTTATAAAATTAATTTTAAATAAAGATGCTATTATAAAATGCAAATTTTCTTAACATAATTTTGTTGTACTTTGTTTTTTAGTTTTTTAATATTTGTTTATTCTGCTTAAATTATTCTTATAAGAAGCATTAAAATTTACAAATTGTGCAATATTTAAAAATTTATAATAAAATGTTTTTTCCTTTTATCTTAGCAAATTGAGGATTACTATTTCGCTAGACAAGTTCAGGTTTCTGAGAGGTTTCATTTGAGAACTCGAGTTCCTCAACCAGTGAGTTCTTTTTCTGTTTTTTAATTAAATATTTAATTCATAAATTTTTCAATAAAAAATAAATCAAACTAGTGAATGCAAACATTTAAAAATACTTAGTTTCTGAAAATTTTATACTCATTACATTGTGTATATTAAATGTTAATAGTATTTATGTTCTGTGAAGTAACATTCTCCCTCTTTGTTTTAAGGGGTAAAATATGATTGATTGTTTTGTTCAGTAATAACGCTGTACAATATGTTTTGTATTTCTGAAAATGTGTTTTACGCGTTAGTTGCATGTGTCAGCTATATATTCACAAAATTTCCGTCATCCACTGCATATTTCCCCCCTGTAATTTTTATTTATTCTCAAAGCTACTGGAAGTAAGTAGACAATAAATTAAGTTTAAAAAACAACTAAAAAGCACCTTTTTATAGTTATTCGAACTAAGTTGTAACTTAATCTTTTAGTTATCAGATCTTTAAATGGTATCTGAAAATGGGAAATTGTTAATCCTGATCAGGACTATGGAACAAAATTTTTATTGTATTGTCATCGGTCCTGGACAAGTGAGCAAAAATTCAAATTAATTTGACCTTTTAAGGTGGGTGAAAATGGAGTTCAAAAATTCTGTTACATACTGATGAAGCTTATAAAAGGGTGTTAAAAGCCATTGAACTCACTGCTGTCAAGTTTTAAAAAATTCATGAAGTTTGTCCATCCTACTGCATATTACATTTCATTGGGTATTTTTGCTAACAGAAGCATTTTCCCCCTCTGAAACAGCTTTCTCAAACTCGACTTTGTACATGTTTTCTTTTGGTTTGTATGGACAAGAGATTTGTTCTTGTCTACTTTATTTATCTCATTGTATGACAAAAGCAAGACATATTTTTAAATGTGTATATTAGAAATTTGATTGCATTGTCACCCCAGCTCCCTACAAAAGAGAAACTAAAGAACTAAAATATCTGCTGCATTTAATGAACTAGCTTGTGTTTGGAAATAGGAAATGTAATTAGGTGCTTGAAAAATAAATTTTGCTGTAGCATCTGATGGTAAAAAGGATGCTAGCTACAAATTAAATTTGATTGTGAATTCTACTGGAAAAAATGTTGACCAACTCATGGATGGATTTAAAAATTGTGGGATAGTCTGAATATTTAGTTTCATTTGCTGCTGAAATGGGAGAGAATGTGGGAAGGGATTTTATTGTAAGTTGCTCCAGAGAAATAGTGTGATGCCTAATGAGATGCTCATGCATATATTTTACAATCTATAAATCTTTCAATCTTTTCACAATATTGAAACTTCAGAAATTTTAAATCATTATTGCACTTGATGGTTATTCCTCGGTCATATCCTTGGTGTAAATTTCATCCGATTTAATCCTTAACTTCTATATGTGTTATATTTTTTTAAAATTGACTGTAATCTAAAAGTTGTTTAATTGAATTTTTGTAAAAGCATCTTTATTGCAAAGTCATTTTTTCTTTATGTAACTACATATATACATGCCTTTTTTTAAAAAAAATTAACATTAGTATACGAGTTTTTTTTTATCAAGTCAAGACAAAAGTCTCCATTTACTGCGAGTTTTTTGCTTTTTGCAATATCTTTACTGTGAAAACTGTGCATTATTTTTAAAATGTTTTTATTATAAAATTTAAATTTTACTTATGTGATATTTTTGAGAATTTGCTTGAAATGTCATCATGTATTATTATGCATTTTGGCACTTTCAAAAGTGTTCCAAGTACAATATTGGTAGGATTTTTTTTTTTGCATTATCAGGTATTCATTTATATTTCAGAACTTGAACAAATGCACTCTGAATTGTCCTAATCAAAAAGTCGAACAGTTCAATTTCCGTTTGTGGACCTTTCACCTCTTCATTTAACATCTTCATAGACTTGTTTGAGCTGAATTTCTGTTTATCAGTTTTTAATTTGTAAAGTTATTTTATTTTGTACTCTTCTGTCTTGAATATAAGTATAATCTGAATCTTTCTTTTCTTCCCCAGAGCAGTCAATTGTCATTCAAATCTAAAACAGGTGTTAA
Organism: Trichonephila clavata; assembly: GCA_019973975.1. NCBI lineage: Eukaryota > Metazoa > Arthropoda > Arachnida > Araneae > Nephilidae > Trichonephila > Trichonephila clavata. The sequence goes on from BMAO01032177.1 coordinate 39,191, forward strand.
AACAGAGGCCATACCATCTGGTAATAATTCGAACTATTTAGTTGCATTGTTTCAAAGAGTGATAAATTTTTTTTATTTATTGTGTTTGTTTTTCTAGATGAAAGAAAAACAAGGGGTTATGGAGTAACTCCCAAATTAGAAAATGTAATTGGTCAAAAAGAGGTATGTAATTTTTTTTTTACTTCTGACAATTGAGCCAATGTTAATAAATGTTAATGGTAAGTTGATTTTTCATTTGAGTATTAAGTGCAGTATGGCTTAAAGATGTTAAGTATGGATGTGAACATTTTTTACTTCTCTTCCTAAAACATGATGGATGAATAAATTATAATTTTTATTTTATTTTTTCAATTTGTATATTTGGAGAATTTTCTCATTTAAAAAATGAAGCCTTTTAATTTTGTATTTCATTGGAAATTCACTTTATTGAAATTAATCCACTCTACTCAAAGTGGTATACTTAATAAAGAAAAATGTTCTCAAAATACAGAATTAAATATTGATTTCTGAAAAAGGTGCATATTTAAAGAATTAATCATACATATAAGAGCAGATAAAAAGATGTATGAAAAAATGGAGAACTTTTTATCCATTTATTAATCCAAGTAACTGATTTCTTTTTTATTGTCTTTTTCAAAGAAATTTATTTTATTAGCCCTTTCATCACTAAAGGAAAATTTTTCCACATATTAAAATTGGTGATTGTATTTAATTATCTAAACTGCATTTTTATGCAGAATGTTAGAATAGAACATACGCTGAATGCAGTTACGTGAACATTTTGAAAAGGATCAAATCAATTGGCCCCATTGATAAAACATTATTGGTTGTACTCTTATTTCATTTTCGTAAGGCATGTAATGTGTTAAAGTTTTCTTATGTGTTATTTTTCGGTATGTATGATTTAATACAGTACTAAATTGTATTTCAAGAAATAAAAACAAATGCTTGTTAATGGCAAATAATTTTGGAAGAATAGTTCTGTTCCCTTAACATTTTTAAAATTTATTTCACATCTAAAAAAACCAAAATAAAAAGTTGCTTACTAATCTTAGTAACCTTATATTCTTGTAAGTGCTAACCAAGTAATATGAAAAAGTATCTTTCGAGTTGTCTAAGGCAGCGATTGCCAACCTTTAGAGCTCAGTAGCTTAACTTTAGTATTAAATGTTGAATTTTATATTTGATAAGCTCACTAATATGATTGACCACTGTATGCCAGACCACTATTAATTTACCATGCCATGGTGAGTAAGAGATATATTAATGTCTCACTATAAAGCTACATGAGGGCTATTGGCAACAGACCTCGTAATTTTGAGCCATGGTCCAATGATGAGTATGACGCCTACCCAATTTTTTTATACTCTTTTTCAAAAAAATTTCACATTGTCAACATTTAATAAGCATCCAAAATTTTGTAATTTAAAAAATTTCTGCATTAAATCGGATTTTATTTTTAATTTTAAAAAAATTGAATCCTCTTTTAAATTTTAAACACTTACTACTTTCAACAATTTAATATAAAAATTACTTTCAATTCAACCTTCCATTCATCATCAAAGTCTGTTCTCACCTTCTACTATGAGTTATCATAGCCTTGTGGTTAGGAGGACAGATTCATAACAACTAGCGCTGAGTTCGATTTCAGAGAACTTGGATTTTTTTCATTTCTGCTTATTTTTCCGCTTAAATTAATTTTACTGATAAATACATATTTTACATGCTCCTCATATTATTTTAATACTTCTCATATTTTTTTTGCCTTTAAAAAGGTTCTTTTCTGATTTTTATTCATTCAAAGTAATTTCTCTTTTTCAACGATTGAGTTCACTTGCTGCATCCCCATTAATCAGGCTTCTTCACCCCGCCCACCCTCCCGTCCACTGATCTGAATTTGACTTCATTTTTAGTGCTCTGTGTTGTTTTTGAAGCACTTAATGCATTCTATTATTTTTAAAGTTTCATTTTATTTTTCTACCTAAAGTATATTTCAATTTTTAAGTATTTTAAATTAACAAAGGGCAAGAGTCATAATGTTAAAGTTACTCAAAATCCTAATGATTGGAGGTTAAAGCTCGGAAGAGCTAGGAACTCTGTACACCCACCCAGCAATTCAATCATTATGTATGGATTTCTTATAATTATGATGAGTAAAAAAAAAAAACTGAACTAAAGTTTATGCTTTGCTCTTTTAAAATCAGTGTAAATAAATAATTTTTTTTAAAAAAATTCATGCTGTGATCTTTTAGAATCAGTGGTTTAAAAAAATAAAAAAAAACCCCAACCTTTTTTTTTTACGAATTTAATTTAAGTATTTTGAGTGTTTTTTTAAACATTCAATAATTTATTCATTTATAAAGCTATTTGCATGAAACTTTTTCCCCATGTGTCAAACATTTAAAAAAATGCTCGCAATTTTAATTCAAAATTTAATATAGTTGTGAAATTTTGCAATTTTAAAAAATTAAATATATATACTTTTCTGTATTTTTTCAACATACAACTATTTTTTAAAAAGGTACATTTTTGTTTCCTTGGGCTTAAAAATTACAAGGAAAGAATTGCAAAGTGAGTGGGTGAATATTAAAGTCGCACTGTCCGCCTATACTTGAAGGTTTTTGGTGATGGACCTTGAAATTTTCAACCATGGGTAAGTGACGAGGACGGCACATGAGCTTTCACCCATAAATGATATTTCATGAGTCCTTTAATTTGGATGAAAACAAAATTGCTTCATCTGTATTTTTAAAGACATATAAATTAGTTTTCTCTTGTGGATTGAAAAGATAAATAATGTTGTGTATTAAGAATATGCTTAATAATAAAATACACTTTTAAAAAAACTAAAAAACACCTTTTTATAGTTAATCAAACTAAGTTGTAACTTTATCTTTTAGTCGCCAAATCTGAAAATGGGGAATCGTTAATTTTAATCAGGAAAATAAAACAAAATTGTTAAATTATTGTGTTGTAATCGGTCCTGGACAAGTGAGCAAAAATTCGCATTAATCTGACGTTTTAAAGTGGATAAAAATTGAGTCCAAAGATTCTGTTACATACAAGTGAAGCTTATAAAAGGGTGTTAAAAAGAGTTTGTCTTCTCCTCTGAAATGTATTTTTGTTTTGTTTTGTTGTTAGTGCTATAATTTCTTTTGCAGTTTGAATATATAAAAGGTAATCTATGTTATCCATGACTTTTACTTTAATGGTTCCATGGGTTTCTCTGTTAATAAAGATTAAGAACCCTTGATTTAGAGTTTTTTTTTGTTAAACTTAAATTGTATTTCACATTGAAATTTTGTTTCGTACTGTAACCAACAACATGAATAATAGAACTCTTGTTATACTGTAGAACAGGGGTGGCCATAATGTGGCACGGTGGAGTTGTAACAGTAGCACGCGAAAACTTTCTGAAAAATTAAAAAATTTGAAAAGATAATTGCAAATATAATTTTTACAATTGTATTGAAATATGGTTGTCTAGGCAACCTTATTGATCTACCAGACCTATTCATTGACCAACAAAAACTTCAGCATTTCTTTTAAATACACTTATTGAATTAAAGTAAAAATTAATATATAGAGTTCTCTTTATTGTCGAGTTCATTGATTTTCCAAAGGAAGTGCACTCGTGAAATTTCGAAATTTGAGGGAAGGTGTCTGAAAATATCTGAAAGAAAAAAATGAATTTCCTACAATAAGGGGCTTGCTACTAAAGAAGGAAGGTTGCCTATGAAATTTAGCTTTTCTTACCGATATTACGGGACCTTAAATAATTTGAGTTTAAGATTATAGGCAAAAGGTAGTATTTTTCCTCCCGTAATTGGACAGATAACTTCATTTGTAAATGAACCTTTGTTTTTTGTCTCGATATAAGGAAAAGGATTAACACACTTAACATTAGTGCAGGAAATATCTATTAAAGTTTATAATGCTCTGAGCTATGGTTGATGTAATAATTTAGTATCTATTTTGCAGGATTCATTCAGTGCTAAGCTTGATGATTTTCCAAATGAAAAAAAAAGGCTGAGCTTTTCACAAATCCTTTTTCAGTTTCTCTGTAAAACGTTAATTGTTATCCACCAGAAATCCAAATTTAACTTATTGACCCGCATGAACTACAGTGAAAAGAAAACAAACTTATTTCAACAGTTAGTGATTTGATTATACTTAATTTTGGAAACTTGTACCAACTATCAAATTTACACAATTTTCTATCTAATATTGCTATAAGTTTGGATCAGCATATATTTGCGAACAGATGTTTTTTATTTCGAATTATTTTATTTTTTCATTATTTCGAACCTTTAATATAAATGTCTCTAAAAATTAACCGACATGCACCTAAAAGCAATCTTAGCATATTCAAGAAATAATCTTAATATAGATGTCTCAGTAAGAAAAAAAAGCTACAAATTTAAATGCCACATTAAGCAAGTACTGACTGACTGATAATTATTTAGTGTTAAATATGTTTCAAGTTGCTTATTTTTATGTTACACCCAACTTAACTGTGAATCTGTGTCTATTATTAACAATAAAATCTAAGTTTGTGCTTTTGTCTTATATTATTTTTAAATTTCCACTACTTAGATTTTCATGAAAAAAAGTGTGCTATTTGATTAAAAATCCCATAAGAAGTCTATGAGAAACATATGTTAACTTTTGATATTTTTTATTTGTAGGAAAAATTTGAAGTGGCACGCATAATCTTTTTTTTTTTTATCAGATAGTGACACTCTTCCCCAAAAGGTTGGCCACCCTGCTGTAGAAGCTTTAAATGGTCTCTAAAAATGTAAATTATCAGTAAAAAACAATACTTTATCAATCCACGCATTATATACAGATAATGGGTGTAGGGTTATTTTTTATTTATTAATATATAAGAATACTTTTAAGTGTTTATGGTGGTGAAATAATATTTTACTTTTCCTGTAATGGTTTGCTTATGCCGATTAACTCGATCAGTATAAATATCAGAATTGTAATTAAATTTTCGTTCAAATGCATCTTCATTGAAGAGCATTTGTATCACAAAAAATAGTTTTTGCCTTCAAAGTTACAATCAGATCATGAAAATAAAAATTCATAACCCTCTTAATTTGGTTCTTAGACTAAAAATTAAATTTCTTGATAAAAAATTTCAATTTTTGTTTTTTTTTTTGCTTTTTTAATTATAAATACGTAAATATTCCCTATTTTAGCTTTAAAAAAATTCGTGTGTTCATAATTTACCTATCATTATACATAAGTTTAAATTAACTCTCTTCAGCGTTCCAAAATTCTGCGATGAATTAAAAATCATGCGCTGTTTGTAACTATCAGCGCACAAAATATGTTATCTTGACCAAGATAAGTTATGCAGCAAAGTTTTCCAATAGTGCAACCCTATGCAACACATTTTTAAAGTTTAATTTACATTGCATAAGTATTTTCCACAAAATTTTAAATTTGATTATATTAGTGAACAAAGAAATTCGGATATGTCCATTTACATTTTGTTAGATAATTATAAAAAAAATTGTTTCAGGAGTTGATGAAAATAATACAGAGAGTATAATTATATACAGGTCTGGCACATGTGGCTCTCGTATATTACAGGCCACGTCATCTATTTTATATTAAGTTGGGAGTCTCATATTTTCACACACAATGTCAAAATAAAATATGCTTTTTTTTTATTGTTTGTTTTTATTTATATTTGGATTGATAGTATATTATATGTACCTAGTCAAAGGGGGGGGGTTATATGTTAATTTTGAAACTTTCTTATAAAAAAAATAGAAAGTTTATATTACTTTTTTTATTTTTAGAAGATATTTGGCTTCGTTTTTTTCTCAAATCAAGGTGTCAAAATTTGGTTGAATATGTTGAGCTGATGCTATTTTTAAAGTTGATGAATGGTTGAACGTTTAATTTTTACCTTTCTGAATTTTTATTGAAGTGAAGAGCTCCTTGCATAAGTGCTCCCGAACACATAGCCATTATACATGTTACAAACTATAAAATTTTTGGAAACCGATCCTATACTAAATATATTCTCCCTAAATATATACACTCTAGAATTTCATGCATTTTTGTTTCAGCAAAGAATCGTAGTTAATTTTAATTATAGATAGAGGTGAGGTAAAAAGACAGAATTGTAAATTACAGTTTTTAAAATCAGAAAATCTTCAATCCGAATTATGTTTCTAACAATTTAATTCGGTGAGCATAGTCTATAAATTTTAATTCATGTGATTTAATAGATATCGATATCTTTCAAAGTGAGTCAAGCTGATTAGAATGACTTTTTATGTGAACCTAGAAAATCTTATTATCCATCAGCACATTAATTATTTCTACTTACCATTATTAAAAGCTCACGATGACGCTTAACACATTCTCTGACTATGGGGGAAATTTACAGTCAACACGATGCTAGTGGTAGAAAGGTGCTTTCCCCCACACACCGACTAAAGGGGAAAATAAACATTGGTCAGCTCTTTTTGCGATAATGTGGGATTGGATTCTTGTGTTGGTGTTGCATCGGTTATAGATTCATTAGTTCCTTTTTGTTCTCAGCTTTGAAAACATCCATGGTCTTAGGAATCGTTCATAGTTGTTCAAATATTCAATTTGAAGATTTTGTGTGTTTTTTAGTAAAAATACTAGTCTGTCATTTCAAAAGACAAAATGTTGGAAACAAGTGTTAAAAAAAGAAACCTACACAATTTTCATAGTGTGGCAAGAACAGTTTTTCTTTATAGTGGTGAATGTAAAATATGCATATCATGCAAGTGTGGCATTTCCAAAGAAGGAAACGTTGAAAGGCATTTCAAAACTATGCATGGAAGTTTTGCAGATTTTCCGTTAAAAAGCTAATTGCATAAATAAAAAGAATTTAAATCGCAATTATTCAAATAATTGTTTTATTAAACCCAATACTTTATCTAAAGCTGCAACAGGTGCATCTCTTCGTGTGAGTCATGTGTAAGCAAAACATAAGAAACCTTTCGCAGATGGAAAAAGTATAAAAAAAGCATTTCTGGAAGCCAGTGATTAATTATTTGATTCAAGAATAAAAAATGAAATTATTTTCGCACAATTAAATACATTCAACTTTCACGTAGAACTGTCGTGTGCCACATAGAAATGTGGATTTCTGATCTGGATCATCAGCTAACCAAACATATTACAAACTGCATTTGCTTTTCTTTGCAGTTTGACTAATCTGTGTGTGTGGATGTGGTTGATATTTCTCAAACTGGTAACTTTTGTAAGAATGGTTTTTCAGAACATGAGTATAAAAGAATTATTAACAGGTATTACTTCTAAAGAAGAAAACATGAGGTGAAGATGTGTACTGTATCTTCAAAAAAAACAACAACAGATAAATATTCCAATTTATAAAGTTGTATCGATGACAACTGATGAGGCACCATCAATGACCGGCACAGTCAATGTATTTTTGGCTATGTATATGAGAGACGATGACTTTCCACATTTCATTTCTTTTTGCATTATTCACCAACAGGCCCTTTGTTTCAAAGTTCTAAATATGCATCATGTTATAGGAATCTGCATAAGAATGTTTTGGTCCCAACTAGAAGAAAGCTGATTACGAGGAATTGTTATATCATGCTGATGTCCGTTGGTTAAGTCGGAGTATATTTTTACAAAGATTCAGTGACCTAACTGCAAGAGGTAAAAGATTTTTGTGGAATCAAAAGGTGAAACGCACATCGGACAGTGATAAAGTTTGGGTGATAAATTCAGGTTTTGTTGTTAATATAACAAGCCATCTTAATAAATTGAACTTACAATTGCAAAGAAAAATCAAACAGTAGTAGAACTGATTGAATTTGCTAATACTTTCAAAAACAAGCTATTATCTTCCCAGCTGATGAATGAACTAAAAAATATCTCTTACGAGTTGTCTAAAAGCGGGAGTACATTAAATAAAGAGAAATATTTTGATGAAGTTAAAAATTTCACTCTGAATTTAAGATGTTTTCAAGAATTTACTAGACTAGAACCAATTGTTACCCATTTGGCAGTGTTGATGTGGAAGAAATAACTAAAAATATAAATTATATACTCTTTATCTCTGGAGGAAAATTTTCACCTTCAAAATGACAATTTTAAAAGCACGTAACTCAGAACCTAAGGATAACTTTTGGAATCTAATGGATGAAGCAAGGTATCCTGATTCTAGAAAAGTTGCATTTCATTTAATATCATTCTTTTGCTCTACCTACCTGTGTGAATCAGCATTTTCATCGATGAATATAATTAAGACTATGTATTGTTCCCGTCTCACACAGACGACTACTTAGAATCCAGGGCAAGATAAGCATTTAATAACTATACCTCAATATCATTAGGCTGACAGTATAAGTCTTCTACTTACTATAAACTACTAGTCCTGACTTAAAAAGTCATTTTCATCTTGTGTATCTTGCATTTTGCTTGAAATGTGTCTTAAAAAGAGTTAAGTTTTTTTTTTAAATTGTAATTATTGTGGGTAAGAGTGCATATTCCGTATTTATGATTAGCTGAAGTACCGACTCTTGTCTACGAGTTAATTTTTTTAAAAAATATATTATTCTTGACATAACTGAATTGTAAGAAAACTATTTTTTAAGTGTCAGTTCTAAAAAGAATTTTGTAAAACATTTCTCATTGTGTTATATATGTTTGAGAAGACTCAAAAAATTTTGCCCAAATAAACCTTTAAAATGCCCCCTGTGCCTTTCCAAATATCTTAATACTCTTTTACATGAAAAAAAAAAGCTTAACAAAGATAGGTGTGTAATTAAAGACTTCGTTAAATGAAGATGAAACACATAAAAGGGGGAAGGGAGGGAAACTCTAACGATGCCAGTAAGTTCGAAGATCAAACAGATGATCAGCAAATATTTTCTGCGACCTCGATAAAGAATGAATAGTGTCTTCCCCCTTTTTTGCAATTTCAATAATAACAGTGATGTGATTTTTTTTATTTCCCTAAAATGATAAGACTTTGGGTCTGAGTTTTGTTTCGTCTCTGTGAGAGCAGTACTTAAGGTTTAAAAAGAAAACATTAAAAAAAAACTCCTCTTGTAACAGAGTTGTAGGTACTACAGTAGATCAAACAAAATTCATTTTAATTTAGTTATATATATTCGATCAAAGATATCTAATGAGCTTTTGAAGGGAAAGCTTTTATTGTGAATGACGTAATATCGCCAAGAAGGCACTATCTTTAAAGTATTACCAATCCGTTAATAGCAATTACCGTATTTTTTTAAAATTTCGGCTACACCTCAAATTCTCCTCACATTTTTGTGAAAAAATCTAAAGTGTTCAATATAATTTTTCCATATTTAAAAAAAATTAAATGAGGACTAATAAGAAAAGTATATTTAATTTTACCTGTATTAATAATTTTTTAATTTTACCTGTATTAATAATTTTTAAATAACTTGAATCTATATTTGCTCTAACCGTCAGTGTCAAGCCCAGTCCCCCCCCCCCCCCCCCAATTCAAAGATTTTTTCCGTCTTCGATTCAAAGTTGTAGCAAAAACATTTGAAAAAAAGGGCGGCTCATATTCCAAAAAATACGGTAGTTTGAATTAAGTGTAATTTTCTTTTTAAAAACTTTTAGCTATATTTTGCTAGAATGATGCGATCATAGAATTTGCCGAAGAAAGAAAAGCAATAAGCTTTTTTTTTTCGAAAGGAAATATAGCAACACAGAGAGCTTTTTCGACCCAAATGGTCAAGCTATGCAGATAGAAGGAAACAAGAAATGCCGCTGAAGTGTTTATATTCATAGTTTCATGAAGTGCTTTAGCACTTAAGATTTATTTACTATTGGGCCGACAAACATTTTAAATAATAAACATTGAAGATTCTTTTAGCTCATAACACCTAAGCCACTGGGTGGACCGCGACACTTTGAAAAAGTTAGAAGTAGACCGTAAGCCTAGAAAAGTCTGCCCACCCCTGATCTATATGTTAGAATATAATTTACTATTCATAAAACGTCCGATGCTTAAAACTTTAGTGTACATCACTTGCTGCTAGTAAGACCGGTCATGGCAGATACACCATCAAGTGCATGACAAACCAACTTATTCAATGTGGTTTTTTTCTTCAAAACTTTCACAATTGCATCAAAAGTATTGGATTAAGTCGGGGATGAGCAAACATATTTTCGGTCGTGTGCCAAAAGTTCGAAGGAAAAAACTGGTAGGCCAAAATAAATTTTTCTGAAACTTAAAAGACAATATACAAGTATTATACAATTTAATTATGTTAATGAGATAAATAAAAAAAATAGTGACTTTTTTAAAAGTTCCTTATATTGAGGTTCGAAGCGAGATGTACCGATTCGATTCTAAGGAACGAGGCTAAATGCTCATCTGTCAGTCTACTTCTGGAATAATTCTAAGGTTCATTGTTGAAAACACTTGTTCACATATATAAGCTGAAGCAAACATAGCACTGACTTTTCTGGGCGTGAGTTTTTAAATTTGGGAAACTCACTTTCGAAAATGATTTGTAAGACTTTGGCTCTTTTAGAAACAACTGCTTGAGATGATTAAGATTGCAGCTCAATTGTTTCAAGTTGCAAATCTGACTTTATTGCTTCACAATTTACGTTAAAAGGCATGGTAAAAATATCCAATTCTGTTTGAGTGGCACTGAAATCGGAGTCGAATTCAGAATGCAGTTTTTTTCAAGCCCATCTTCGTAATTCCTAAGCTTCTCTTCATTTACTGAAGGTATTGAATTTAACCTCGGGAAGTGAGAAGTCTTTCTTAGCTAGCTTCTTAACAAGCACATTAAGTTTTAATTTAAAAGATTTGAGATTAGCCCACAGATTTTCCCTTGCATCTTGACATACAAGTTACTCATTTGACTAAAAAGATCTGTGATAAGTGCCAAGTCCGAAATCTGTTCTGTAGCTTCTAACATTTCGCTCTCCACAGATTCTCATGAAAGAACTACACAATGCCAAACTCATTCGAAAACATATCCTGCACTAAGCTGCCTTACTTATGTCTAATACAGTACATCAGAGTATCCAGATTGCACAGACTGAAGAAAATCTCGAAATTGCCTGTAAGCCAGCCCCAAATAGTATTTATAAGCATATCAAGCACATGTTTCATATTCAATGTACACAGAGCATCTTGATGTATAACAAAATGTAGAAAAACATTTTTTCCTGTCATATCTGGTGTTATATATATATCGATCGTAATATTATACATATATTTATTATAGGCACTTCCAATTCAAAAGCCCTTCTTAAAATTCACAAAAAATATCACATCCCGTTGTAGTTTCAAGCATGTCCGCCATTTCCTTGGCATTCCCCCCCCCCTTAAGTTCTCATCAACACCTCTTGCTAATGATACTGCTCAATTAGTATTATTTATATCAGCTGTCATTTATGGCTATGGAGCAAAATTTAAATTGGCCAATCTTTGACTTAAATTGTGATGTCATATTTTTATCGAAAAGTGCTTCGACTCTAGATGTCTTTTATTTGAGATAAGCTTACAATCTCGATTATTTTTCTTGTCTGGACATAAACATCACGAACTTAGAGCGTGCATTCTTCAACCAACGCCCCATCATGGAGAGCTTTATTATTTTTAGCAATATTGTATGCTGCAATGTAAATTGAACGTGTAGCTGCTGATTGAAAAGGATATTTCTACTTCCATTAACAACACGGCACTCTGAATCAACTTTACGTTTTTTAGTAGCCATTTTGAGGTTGAAATATTTTGCAAACAAGCACTTGCTGCGCTATACTTTTAATATTTTCACCTCTTTTCACAATGATATTATAAGTCTGCAATCTTTCCATGCGCAATCAATCATAGAACTCGTGCCAAAACAAAAAGCCGCTGGCTGGGAGCTTAAAATGCGCAGTCTGCCACATGTGAGGTATAATTCGTCTATATTGGGTTCCCATATGTCTGCTCCACAAGAAAAAGATAATGCTTGGTTTGTGGCCCCAATCTACAGCTATAACTAATAAAGAACTTCCGCTTTTAACATTTTACCGATTGAAAGCTTTCTGTTTCTGTCTGTTTTGTAGAATAAAAATAGAGAAAGTAAAAAATCATCAGTCCTTTGAAAAAGAAAGGAGTAACACTTAAATTAGAAGAGTAGATAGATATAAATATATACAGTCGACTCTCGCCAATTCAAACCTTCGATAATACGAAGTATATGCTCAGTCCCTAGAAAAACTCTTGGTATTTCGAACTAAAACAATACGTTTTGGTATACTCAATATTTCGAAGTAAAAACTTTGGCCGGCCAGAATGCGACACGCGATAATTCGAAGTGATCTAATAAAACTCGACAGTTGAAACACTCACTATCATGTAGAGTCCTGTAGCAAACAGATTCGAGCTTATATGTTTTGTGTTGTATTGTCTCGCCTGTAACGTAGCCTCTTTGATGACCATCAGAGTTGACTCCGATAACTCTGACAGAAGCTAAAGTGTCACAAAACAAACTACACAACTTTTTCCTGCAAAACATGTTGATGCAGATATTTTTCGAGCTTCATTTATTTTAGAAAAATCTATTGACAAAGTTAGATTGAATGCCATAAAACAAAACAAAAAATAACCGATTTTTTCGTCAAAAATTATGTACAGTGTGTATTCTTTTAATAGTTGTTTTTGATACATAAATGAATTCTTTTAATACAGGAATTTTAACTTCTGTTTATTATTTATACTGTATAATATGTACTTTTTAAAAATACGTTAGAATAATTTTATACGTATATACATTTGTTTTATTATGTAGTTTCAAATTTAAATGTGTTAGAAAAAAAATTTCTCTTCGTGTATTTTGTGAGTTTTTCTTACCCTTTAGATAATTCGAAGTTTTTCATTGGTCCATTCAACTTTGAATTATCGAGAGTTCACTGTATTTCTTTTAATTTGTCTTGGACTGGCAAATAAAAGTTCTTCCGCCGGGCCATAGTTTGTCCATCCCTGGGTAAAGTGTTAAATAGCCTTAAACCTGAATTTTTATTATTCGTCCTACATATACAACGAGGTTTATCCGGATAAAGTTTCCAACAGAGGCACTGCCACAGGAAAAAAACGCGGAGGCGCAATCCTGATAGATTGCGGGTGTGGCTATCCTAGGCAGCAGTTGTAATTTCCTGATCGCTTGCATTAACGTCGTAGTGCGCAAATTATGTCGGCTACTTCTCCGACTGCGAGATGAAGTGCTTAATAATTATTCAAGTGTGTACTAGATGTGATGTACTTTAGTGTATGTACTAGATGTGATGAGAAAGGAGATAGTTCATCGTTCTGAATACTAAAAATCGTAGGCACGCATGTCATACGATTATGTAGTACGTAAAAAATCCTTCGAGTATCAATTTGGCTCTAGTACTTTCGGCAAAATTAAATCACGGCAATATTTAGCATCCGACGAGAGTTTGAATTCAAGCGTCTAAAAAATTGGTAGCGGGATCCGTCATTAGATGGTACTAGCGGTGAAATGGCTCTCATACATGGGGACTTGCCATGTCTTCAAAGACTAAGCTGCCAAAATGCAGCCCATTAGATTTTAAAAAAATAGTGTTGGGAATTCTCCGAAAGCAGGCAAAATGTCCGTGGCAAACCTGCGTTGTGTTCGGCCTTCTTTAATCGATGATCTACTGGAGCAAGTGTAGCAGTGCATTCTGCGAAATTGTTGCGTTACGATTACGAAACTCTGTAGCCATAACCCGCAGGTATCACGAACTGTAATGTATGAAATAGTCATGAAACACCTGTTCTTGAAATCGGGTGTCGAAATGCGTTTCACCCGAACAGCAAACGAAACGCGTGGGAGCAGCAATATCATAATAAAGGGGGGCGATGAGTTCTTCAGTAGGATCGTTTCAGACGAGACAAGGGTTACTCACTTCAACCCAGAAACTAAGCAGACTATCTGCACAGAAATTGATGTGTATGGTTTTCTGGGACCGGGAAGGCATTCTGCTCGTTGACTTGACGAGGGGTGATACGGTGAATGTTACTGCGCAACGTTAGTGAAGTTGCGTCGAACCATTCAGAACAGAGACGTGGGATGCTCAGTGTTAGTGTCTTACTGCACGGCAGCGCTCACCAACATGCGGTGAATTCCACAAAACATTTGCTTAAGTCATTTCGCTGGAAGGGGTTTGACAACTCATTCTATAGTCCAGATCTTGCTCCTGAAGAAATACTTGCCCTAGCATCAGTTTCCCACAGACTACATCAGTTTCACACAGACTGCAGGCAACTACTAATATGCGTTGGCTCTATTCCTTAGGCGCTAGATTTCTATGACACTTGAATACAAGAACTCATCCCACTGTATGGCAAATGTTACAATTCCGATGATTCTATGTTGAGAAGTAACTGATATATTGCTCTATCTTTTGGAACAAATCTTTTCATGTTATTGTGTTTTATGGGTCGTGGGAAACTTTTTCTGGATGACCCTCGTACTTTCTCCGCTTTAATTAAGTATTCACTTATTAATTCCTCTTCAGTAAATAGTTTCGAACTGTGTGTATGTGCTTTCGATTAAATGTGATAATATACAACTAACTTCTACAGCAGTTGTATTGTCTTCAAAAATTTAGTAAATACTCTTTGTTGATTTTGATGAATTAATTTCAGTTCCGACAGTTTGTCTTCAAAAAGTTTTGCAATATATCAGTAATAGTTCTTGCTGGCCCATTGACTCCGAACTGATTCGTAGGCATAGTTTCGGTATATAAACGAAACTATTTTTTCCTTCCTCTGCAAAAAGTAAAGAACTGGACTTGCGCTCTGAATGTGTTTGTATCCCTAACGTCTTATGTCGAACGATTTGTTTTGATCGATTTTTCTCTTACCACCTTTTCTAAACAAAGGCAAAATATACTAACAAACATAACATATCTGCAAACTTTTACGCCTTGATCGTTCATTTTACGCATTTTTGCAAAATTTCCATCTATTTTCTGCCCCATTTCTTACTTATCTTTCTATATTTGCAATGATTAGAAGGGGAGACAAAGATCGTAGAATGTGTTCTCATTAAGTTTTTTAAAAGTACAGCTGAAAGTAAATATGCGCGTTCAAATGCTTCAAGATCTGCTGAAACATTCTCAAAACAACCGTTAGATATCGGCGATGGAAAAAGTAGCTGTACATGAAAATACTGGATGCATAAAATTTCCGACCGATTTCTGCACAATCATTAACTTGCAAAATGCTCTCATTGACCAGATATTTCCCGATGTACACACAATACTTGAATCATGAGTAGCTGGCAAAAAGAGCAAAAAATGTGGACGTCAACGATTTGAATTTCAAGATACAGCAGTTGTTGCCAGGGGACTTGATGCCACACACAAATATATCGATACAGTTACTGTAAATAATCCAGTAGAGTTTTTGAACTCATTGGATTTGCCAGACATGCCACCGTACCATTTACAACTGAAGGTTAGATCTCCGGTCATTTTACTTCGTAATTTGAACCCACCACGGCTGTGCAATGGCACGCGATTAGTCATTAAAAAAATTGATGAAAAACGTTGTCGAGGAATGGCAAGTTCCGAGGAGAAGATGTATTACTACCACGAATCCCTATTATCCTCACTTATGTGCCACTTGAATTCAAACGGATTCAATTTCCTGTTAGATTGGCATTCGCAATGACAATCAATAAGTCTCAAGGCCAAACGATGTCTGTGGCTTAGATTTGGGCACACCGTGTTTTTCACTCGGACATTTATACGTGGCATACCATCTAGTTTGTTTGTGTTGGCTAAAGATGGACTCAATAAAAATATCGTACACTCCATTGCACTAAGAGACTGAATGTTATTTTTAATTGTCCTAATTTGTGATAGAGATGTAATTTTAAATTTATTAGTTAGAATAATTGAAGTACAAAGAATTCAAAAAAGGAATGTATGGTGTTTTGTTACTTTTATAGGCCGTCATCGTTCAGAGCTCCATTCCTCTTTCAGTCATATACCGCATCCCCACACACAATGAGTTAGTTATTTTTTATTTGACTACCAAAATATTCACTAGAAATAATTTATATGGCAAAACAACGTTTGTGTGTGCCGGGTCTGCTAGTATATATGCCATATCCTGGCGAAGTAAAAGGTCTGTTCGATTCCGGAATACCTTTTTGGCTAATTTGATACGGAGGGAAGGATGGCGGTTTTAAAAATGACGAAAATGTCAAAAATCTTTCTTCGGCGTCTCTGCGTGATATACGGCATGCAGAGGGTAAATCTTGTTTTTAACACGTTCATAAATATTTTTTTTAGCAATTTTGGAATTTAAATGGTCGATATAGATTCAGCGGATCATTTCCCATATTTTGGTACTCTCGACGCGTTTCTGCTTTCATCGACTCGTGAGAAGATGTCTTAGATAGATACATACATACATTTGTTTAGTCACGAATTTTAATACTGTAGATATTTGGGTTTTTCAAATAATTATGTTTATATCCTTTACTATTTCACTTATTTCTTTTGTTAATTTTTTACTTTGCACACACAGCTCTTTATAACTATTTAGAATTAAATATTTACTTATTTCTAAAATGAAAATAATGTTTTGAAACATTTGTATCATTTTAAATAAAAGGTTTAAAGTCTTAATTTAATGAGTACGTTAAAGGCAGCTTTTTCTTTTTACACGCAAGACTGCTACAGAAATATAGTGCTCAATTTTAATTTATTCTGATAAAAGCACTGTTCGTCATGATTTAATTAAAGAAATATGTGTATATACTCGCAAACAATTTGATAATTGTGTTTAAACTCAGTGATGTAGAAAATTCTCTTGGTTTTGCGTTTTGATTTTTTAAGATGAAATTTTTTTAGGAGTATATAAAAAATAAGTTTCCTCATCTCACACACATTTTGTTTTTAATAAATGGTCTGTAATTCTTAATTTTACCTTAATATTTATTGTATGTGAAATTCTACACACACACAGCGAATGTAGCAAAAGCTTTTCCGTTGCAAAGGTATTAAAGTTGTTTACTTCTTAAGTTGCGGAATGAGATCCACCTTATTAGATAGAAAAATGTTCTTAATAATAAATTTGAGTAGTCTATTTATTATACTGAATGTTGATAATTTATTAAGATTTACAAATACATAATTTTTTAAAAACTTCATTTAACATTACAGGATAGGCAAAATAATTAATATTATTTTGTATCTGAGAAAAAAGTAATAAACAAAAATAATTCGCATAGCAAAATATGCAATAATATTTTTTGTATAGAAAACTAGATTTGTTTATGTGTAAAGAAATTGCTCTATCAGAGAAAAATGTTTTTAGTTATGTTCTCATTGTACGTAAGTGCATTCTTAATGCTATTTCAGAATGTTTAAAAAACTTTAGTAATTTTGATGATTAAAAGGGAAATAATGCAAAAAAGTGTGTACTTGTGCCTTTTCCCTGCCTTGTTGTAGGAGTATAAACGGTATGTTTTATTAAGTGCATAAAAGGTATTTATATATAGTGCATTTAAAGTAATGAAATAGGTCATTTTTGATCAGGTAATTAAAATATTAACTATACACTTAGTTTCATCTGTCGGTTTTTGAATGTAAATATAAAAGTAAGTTTATGTATTTCTAGTTCTTTGTAGTTGAAAATAACCAAGTTATTGAAAGGCTTTCTTTAAGTAGTAAACTTAATTTTTGCAAATATGGTTTCCTTCAATTTTACAATATATTGGATCCTGAATAATCGATATAAAACAGCAAGGTCGTCAAAAGTATTTCAATCATGTAAAAGTACCGTTGTTTGTTAAAATGTACCGCTTTTCTTACAATTTTCATACCTTCATTTAGAAAGAAAAAGCTTCAAATTACTTTTTAAATCTCAAGTAATTATGTTAAAAATTTCCCTAATTAATTTTGTATTCATTTTTTTTAAAGTTTTTGTGATTGATGTGACTTTTTAGGAGTTTTAAATTTTGAACTTGGTAATTAGCACCGAAATTTAATCTTTGATTTAGCTTCTAAGTTATCGTACATTGTGGTCCTCGTGTTAATATGTATTCTATAAATTAAGCTGATTAAAGTATAATAACTTTCAATTGAAGCTATATTATTGTAACGGATCTGTATCCGCGAACCTTCTACTAATCCTCTTGGGGAAAATTGTTATTTTTAACTGTATGTTCTATTGAAAGCTTCCTCGAAGACTTGATTTATTCAAAAGAGTTGTTTTATTTAAGCGTTAACGTTTATGTACGCTTTGTTACCCGACAGATAGTCGGTGGATGATCCATTATTGTTAATTGTAGAATAAAAGTGATAAAATTGTGGGGAAAATTGTTATTTTTAACTGTATGTTCTATTGAAAGCTTCCTCGAAGACTTGATTTATTCAAAAGAGTTGTTTTATTTAAGCGTTAACGTTTATGTACGCTTTGTTACCCGACAGATAGTCGGTGGATGATCCATTATTGTTAATTGTAGAATAAAAGTGATAAAATTGTGCTTAAGATTTGCGACCGGAGATAATTGCGGTGAATTCTAGCGTAGAAGGCCAGATTGCTCCAAGAGTAAGTGGAGTTGATTATGCTTATATGTTAAGTAGCCTTAAGCCTTTTGCGATTGCTCTTCTAATTAATTATTAAGTGTATCTCCTACCTTTAGTTATGTGGATTAAGTAAAAGGGGTAAAATAAACATGAATTTAAAACTTGTTATTGCTGATCTTTACTCGAACCCCCAAACACCAACAACCGCTAGTTGGTTGTTACATTATTGAATTTGAAATAAAATTGGGTTTGTTACACTGTGACATCTTTACTTTGCCTTCCTTCTCTTCCTGCCACAATATTTCTCTACCAATAGCGCCGCGTGAATAATTAACTTAGATCTTATCTTGACTTGATAACGCAGGAAATGTCACTCGTCTGGATTGATTCTGAACATAAGACGCTGAAGTTTTGAACTTGGTTTCAACTTTTTTTTCATGTGCAACTTATTGTAGTGCATGTGCTGCGTAAATAGGAGCTTCACCTCAGAAACACCTTTAACAGTTGTGTTTTTTTCTGTGCTTTTCGTGAAACATGGCTGTGAGTTCGAGACGTTGCGAAAATTTGACAGATGACTTTTGTTACAAATACGGTGAATATAGTTTAATTAAAAATCGCATGAGAAGCATTATAGACCATGGGAAACAGCTTTATCTTGCGTATTTTGGCATGAAACTTTGAGACCAAGACAAATCATGGGCTCATTATAAAATCTGTGTAAAATGCCTCAACGATCTACGCTTCTGGCTCAAAGGAAGGAAGACTGCCGTACGATTTGGAGTTTCTATTACACAGACGGAGCCGAAAAACCACTCTGATTATTGTTACTTTTGTTCCTGTTTTATCCGTAGGTATAACCGAAAAAATCAAAAGCTGATATCTTATCCGGATAATATTCCATCGGCCATACGTCTCGTTAATCATGAACCTAATATTCCAGTGCCTTTGCCTCCAACTGAGTTGCAAAAAATTTCCAGGTATATCCGAAGTGTCAAGTTGACAGAGGGAATCTTTGTTGGTCCAGATATTCGCAAGCTTATGAAGTATAATGAATTTGAGACTTACATGAAAGCAAAGGAAAAAGAAGCATGAGTTTTTTTCGAAGATGTCAGAAAGTTTTTTGACAATTGCAAGGATCCTGACTGTAAAAGAATTGCAATGAATAAGTTGGAGAAATTTCAAGAGTTAGGTTGTTCCATGAGTGTGAAAATGCATTTCCTTCACTCACATGTGGACTTTCCCCCAAAAAAATTTAGGATTAGTCAGTGAAGAACAGGGGGAAACGTTCCATCAAGGTATCAAAGATACGGAGTGCACATATCAAGGAAGAATGGACAAGATCATGCTAGATTTAACTGAATAAAAACCACTGTTGCCAAATTACCCAGTCTAAATTGTTCAAGAGAATTCCTTTTCAAATAGCGTTTCAGCAAAAATATTGATACCCTGACGTGATGGGAAAAAATGGAAGTCATTTTCGAAATCAGCACACTAAATAATACCAAAAAAAAAAAAAATCACTAAAAACATCTTTTTTATATTTTTTCAAAACTTTAATTTTGTACCCCTGTGTTATGGATGTATTGTTTTACGTTAGTTATGAGAAGAAAATTATGCTTAATTTTGTTTAGTCCAAGTGCTCCCCTAAGTTTCTTAGCAGTGTTGCCCCCCCCCCTAAAAATGTTTCCTTTAGAACCATACAAATGAAGGTTCATTTAAAATGAATACATAAAACTGTACCTAGACTTACTGGGGGAAAAAATGTTTGGAATATTGATGTTTTTCATTTGTGGCACAATTGTAATAATTAGTGGAAATACAATGGGTTTTGTAAACGTATGCACTGAGCTAAAAATCATTGTTTTCCAATACATGTGAATGTTTTTGAAATTGCTGTGGAATCCATCTTTTTCAGATATCCTTTCTGTTGTTTATGAATGTGCATAATAAATGAGAAGAACAAAATTTTTGACCAACATGTATATGACTCAATTTCTTTGTAAGAAATCTTTCCTACAAGTTTTTAAAAAAATCGTGTATGTTCGAGCGAAACTGACAGTACATTAGCTTTTGATTTGCCAATTCAGTATTTCAGAGTTTCTGTTTATGACTTTTCCTTTTCATCTCAGATTTCAACTTTGACTGCAGGTGGATTCAGTTTGCTTATTTAATTGAAACTGTATTCATTAGTATTTTTCATAAAAGTAATACCCTTCTGGTAGATTTTCGTTATATAAGAAATCATGTAATTGTAAGTTTTTTTTAATGGTGGAAATGTGTATAATTCTCAAGAAATAGCTTAGGTGGTAAAAATAGGCTTATTTCATAAGTTTTTTCAAATGTACTAATATTTTGTTTCT
Organism: Trichonephila clavata; assembly: GCA_019973975.1. Taxonomy (NCBI): domain Eukaryota; kingdom Metazoa; phylum Arthropoda; class Arachnida; order Araneae; family Nephilidae; genus Trichonephila; species Trichonephila clavata. Next base: position 60,124 of record BMAO01032177.1, read on the forward strand.
TTGAAAGACCTTTTTCGTTTCAAAAATTGGCTGCAAAAAATCATAAAATCCTCTCAATCATACTGAATTCATCTTAAAGTTATTTAAATATGAGATAAAAGATGATGTAACAACTTTTACATTGAGTGAATTCATATTTTTTTAAAACAAAGTGTTATACTTAAGCATTTTATATCACCATGTTATATAATAGTTTTAAAAAAAGTAAAAACAGTAATATATTTCTTAAATTCATTTTATTACAATTAATCATTCAACTAGATGAAATTGTGCAGGTTGTTGTCTGAAAGTAAATTCTAGTTCAACTTAAGCATTTTTCAGTTAATAAATAAATATAAATTAGGGATCTCCAATCTTTTCAGCATAGTGGATCAGTTTTATGTCGACCATTTTTTCATTGATTGAAAGTGAGCATTTATTTCATTTATTATTCATTTTGATTGCTTCGACTTCATTGTAGGAAGTAATATAATTATTGTGTTTTTAAGCCCTATTTAAAGATTTATAGCAATCAATATATCGAATTAATTGAATTAAATGGTATGTGATCTGTTAATTGTTTGTAACTTGTAATGTACTTCTTAGAAAGGAGCATTTTTTGCTTGATTATTATTTCGACAAGTTATATATCTAAAATTCTACTGCTGAGTATTGAGTAAAATTAGTGAATAAAAGTATTTATTGATTGCATCTGTGAATAAAAATGTCATTTTAAGAAATTTAGCGCATTAACAGTTTTATACTATAATTTTTGTGCAAGGTAAGTAATTCGCGTAATTTTCATATTTTCTTAAACAAATGCTATTTTTATCTACTGCTAATTAATTCATTGACGATATTTAAAACACTGATTGTAATAAATGAATAAATTAAGTCTCTCTTCCTGTTAATGTTGAAAACTTAAGAGGAAGACAGACATTTCAAACTTTTTTAATGAAAAATTCCCCTGGCTCTTGATATTAAACTACTTGACAATTGTTAAGGAATAACTGGTTTTTTCAAACTATCGTCTCCGACTGCAGAACAATCACAGTAAAATAAAATGCAAAGAGCATAATAGGGCAGGATAGCTCTTCATTTATTCGAAAGTTCATGCAGTTAGATGTTTGACTATAACAGCGCCATAGGTTGTTGAAGAGTTGCTTCTGTAAATTGCGATGTGGTGTGGTTATAATTAAGTGTAAAGGACGTCATTTTTTTTTGAGTACTTTCGAACGTGGGCTGTCAATCGGGCTTCTCGAAGCAGGTTAAAATGTGCAACTACTGTGGCCTGTGTTAATGGAAATGTCCTGTTGTGGTAAAAGACGCTTCTGAAGGTGGAAAAGCTATGTGAAAGCATGCCGGTGGCCGTATAAATATATAAAAAAGGGGAAACAACACACACACCACAGAACTCAAGGTGATCAACATGTAACCCTAGTGGTGTAAAGGAAGAGACATCTCACTCCTAGTCAGCTACAGACCTTGCAATCTTTATCAATGTATCGACCAGAACAATCTCTAGGTGGTTAAATTAATTAGGTTCGTTTGTTCTTTTCAAATGAGTATGTTTTCTTTTTCTCACCTTGTATCTTTTACTACATAACTACAAAGTTTCATTTCTTCAATTAATGTTTGTTATGAATTATTCAGAAGAATATGAATGTTTCTTAGCAATTGTCAAGCAATGGGCATTCACTATTCTATTGGCAGTAGTGTATTTTATTGTATTACTAATTTCTTTTTGAATTATACTCCCGTCTTTGTAAAAGATATGTTCTCTACTTTATTTCTTACACTGCAATATTAAATTAATATTAATTTTATCTGATAATTTATAACTGTAGTATAATAAATATTTTAAAATCGAATAAATATCTATTTTAACATTAGGATTTATTCTTCCTTATCTGAAACTGTTTTCAAGTTTGATTGCTGCTCTGCTGTACCGGTTTATCCATTGGGCGCCCAAAAGCCGGGATAAGCTGATCTTAATTAGATTTTCTTGTTATAAATTTCGATCCGCCAGTGTCAAGGAGACCTGTAGATCTTCTGCGCTCAGGACCCGAAATGAGCTTAAATCGGCACTGCTGCTCTGGGACATTAGGCAAAACTAGCCATAAAGGATATAAACGACATGAATCATTCCAATTTTATTGAAAATGCAATATAATTTTAAAATAGTTTTTTTTTTAAATCTAAGCTGCACTTTTTTCCAATGTTAAGGCTTCTGAAAATCGGGTTCGGCTTAGAATCGAAGACGGGAAATTAAACAAAAAACTGACGGTTAGAGGAATTACAGTTTCATATATGTTTTAAAACTTTTTAATGCTGGTAAAATAAATTAATTATTCACTTCTTATTAGGTCTCATTTTATTTTTAATTTCTTAAATATCGATAAACTATTTTACACAATTATTTAAATTTTTTTCACAAAAACTTGTTGAGAATTTGGGGTGTGGCATAGAATCGATGGTGGCTTAGATTCGAATAAATACGGTAATTAAATTTTGCTTTATTGAAAAGAGAATGATATTTTTGCACAATTTTAATACCTTTTTGATTTCAGATTATTTCCGATGTTTATTTTTTGATGGGTTACTGATTTTAACTTATAATTTTTCTGAATGTTTTATTGCATAACTTTGAGTGTTTTTATTTTTATTAATTTTGTTCTTTCTATAGTGATGAAATATAGTATGGAGAAAAATTTATTCATTTATAAATACTGTTACTTTATTTTAAGTTAATTAGTGTTTTTATTGAACATTAAAATTGTATATCGTTCGAAAACAGGGCTTCGAACCGGAACTGAACTGGAAACCGGAAAAAAATATCGGTTTATTTCGGTTCGATATGTCTTCGGTCATTTTGTTACTTTAACCAACTTACCAATATTTTTTAATTTAACGTCAACCTTTTAATTATCATCATTCCATGCACATTACTTCTCGATTTCCTGTTTTGATTTTCACTAGTACTTTTCATTTTTTTCATGGAACCATTTGTAGAAGGCAGATTTAATTCAGTTGAATGAACTAGATGATTTTTTAAGAAAAAATTAAATTTCTTCTAAATTTTGATAGAATTGCATTCTTTTATGATATAATTATATTTTTAGTACAAATAAGAATATGCATAAAATTATTCATTCGGAACTGTACTGAAACCCGTTATTTTTGGCGGAACGGGAGAGTTACAGTTCGATGCCCTGTTCGAAAACGTTTATTTCCTTATATATATTTTTTTCAGAAGTATTTTCATAAATATAATTATTAAAAATCTCTCTTTTTTTCCATAAAATCTTAATATTATCTAATCTGTTTGTGTATCAAGTTAGATTGAACAGGCTCATTTTATATTATATAAGGATCTTTCTTTTGAAATGCACAGTAAATCCTCATTAATTTGGACCCTATGAAGCCAGACGTGACGAATCCAGTTTAAAAGATTCATAATTGCTTATAAAAATTTAAGTTAATGTTCTAAGTTGATCTACTTAATATATATCATGTAAGAGAAGTATTGATTTGAATTCTTTCTCTTCTACAATTATTTACCCTTCTGCTTTATCTTATTTCAAGTATTAGTGGTAGCTTTCTGGTTATAGTTACGAACTATAACCAGAAACTTTAAATTTACTTATTGATTTCTCTTTGCAAATTAATCAATTATGTTTGCCGTATTTATTTTGTCCACACACACAAAACGTCTTTTCTATATATAATATGGTCATGTTGTTAAATTTGTCTTTTCCCATAGTACTTCTTAAATAATTTTTAACAATCTTTAAAACTGAAAAAATATCTTTTACTTGATGCATTCGCGATATCGATATTGCTAAAATATTTTCAAAAATATCTTTAGATTAGGGAAAGTATCTCCTTTAGGACTTCCCCTCCAACTTAAATTTCTAGTCAAGTCTTCATTGTATCTTTAAAAAAAGTAGTAAAAACTGATCCAATTCATATCATCAAAATTAAAAGATTCAGTATCATCTTTGTAACTTTCCTTTAGTTATTGTTTAGTTTTTTTTTTCTTTCTTATTTTCTGGTAACAATCTCTCATCAAAAAATTGTAGTAAAGTGTTCTATAACACTTTCTTAAATATCAGCTCTTCAGGATAATTCTGCTCTTGCCCTATAACATATGATATAAAATGAATTTACTATAAAAATTTCCATTCTTTCAAAAGTTCGAAATTTGTAACTAACTTCTTTACTTTTTCCGAAAATAATTTTTCTCTTTCGTTCCCTGCGAGTTTGTCCAGCTTTCTCTTCAAATGAGAACCCTGATAAGTCGGTTGCTCCTTGTTCCTTGTTTTCCCAAATTCATTTATGAAAATTTGAATATAATTTTCTAGAGATTTTAGTTGACAAAATCCTTTTATAAAAAGTCACTCATGACATATTGCACTGATTTGCTGGTAGCATTTATTCTCTGGAGTATGGTGTACACAATCCTGGTCATTAGTGAAGTTACATATTTTTCGATCTGCTCCATAAAGGAAGTTGCCTCCTGTATTGTGGTCTTTTTTTCCTCATTTGTATCCCAGATTTCAGGATCATGGCTAGCATGTCATGGGTTCAATCCTAGTACCACTAAAGATCCGCCGTGTAGGGGAGCGATGCACGTTAAATCTGTCGAGAGCTCAAACGTCCTCCCGTTGGTGTGGTGTGGTGTGGTAGTTAGGAGAGGGGGGTGCCAGCTCAGGTGTCGTCCGCGTCACTTGACCATGGTTCAAAATTACGCGGACCGTCGCCAAAAGCCCTCGTGTTGCTAATCAGTGCGACGTTAATATTCTCTCTCTATCCCAGATTTCAGCCAGAGCCGCTTTTATTAATCTTTTTCTTGCTGTTAAAGCCTAAATTCAACTAACGTGAAATAGTTTGCTTTGAATTAGACATATCTTTCATAACATAACTTCATTTTATTTCGTTTATCTTCATTAGTAAAGTACACTGATTGAAACAAAAAATCCCATCGCCAAGGACTTGGGCTATATCAACGAAATTTGGCAGGCGAGTTTATGCATCTGAAAGATGAGTTTTATTCACATTTCGCGATAGGGAGAAAAATGTGGTACTAGTAGCGTCGCTTTGCGCATGCAAATCAAGTTTACTTTAAATATTCGCTTCTGAGTGTTATTTCTCATTGATATTGGACGTAATGAATTGATGTTAAACTAGATGAGTTAAAGAAAATGAAAAAGTCATTATCAACGCTGGATTTTCTTTCCACGATTTTAAAGAAGGACTTGGTAGGAATGTATCCCCTGTGCATGAATTTTGGTAGCAGTGGTCCCGGGAAGGCACTACCTCAAGAAAACTGTGGTCCAACCACACACGATTCACCATTGGCAGAGAAGACCGCCGTATTCACCACATGGCTGAGAATCATTGTAGCGCATCTACAGCAGAGATTACAGTTTTTTTTTTCTTTTTTTTTTTCTTCCGTAACCAGAGTGATACAGTGTAAAAAATTAGTCGAGTCGTTTGAGAAATAGCTTCCACCCAGACGCCCTGTAGCGTTCATACCATTAGCTCAAAATCACTGACATCTGTGTCTTAAGTGTCGGGCTAGAGATCATTGGAGAGCGGAGTGGCGATGTGTTCCTATCAAAGCTGATTCTGTTTTGGTGCCAGTGATGCAGTTGCGTAACGAAGAATATTAGGGCTCCCTACAAGTTAGGTTTGGGGCTCCAAGCCTTACTTAGCGTCAGCCCCCCTTCCATAGGTCTCCTAGAATCCTGCCCCCCTCCCGTGATGCGGGGACTACACTATGTCACTGCAGTGAATGGCTGTATATTGATTAGAAGGTTAGGTCAGTGCCTGCAAACAACCTTTCTGCAACCTAGACGCACTGGGCCTGCACCCAGAGTATAATGGTCTAGCGCGAACAATTTTCTTTGATTGCAGGAGCACTCTCGAACTTAATTCACAAACCTTGACTGTAAACTTGTACGCCAATCTGGTGATTCAAACTGTTGCACTCCCATCTATAAACATAATTCAAGGGGTGTTTTCCAACAGGATAATGTGCGCTCTGATACCTTGTTGTAACTCAACATACTCTATAGAATATCAATATTTTATCTTGGCCTACTAGATCACTAGATCTTTCTCCAATCAAGCACGAATGGTACATTACTGAATGGCACAACAGCGTCATCCACAACCAGAATTCAACAACCTTATACTGACCAGCCGAGAGCAACCGGCATATAATTCCATCCCACAATCTGATAACCGATACTTGTGCATTGTATGCACGTTTGCACTTAAAATTTTGACGGTTACACCGGTTTTTAATGTACCATCATTTCACATTTGAAATGGCTCTTCTCACGCTTACATTAATCTGTTATCTTGAAACTTAAAACAATTAAATATGTTACCTAGACAAATGTATTGCCGAAGTTTAATTAGTCTACAATAATTTTGTCTTGGTGTTGAGATTTTTTTCCATCAGAGTGTAAGATGTATCCGAGAGTAACTAAGCTCGGTTGTAAACTGAAAATGAACTTGTTTGATTTGAATAGTATTCGTTTGCTAGAAATAAAATTTGTGCAACAGAACGTATGCGAAAATTTTGTACAGATTTCAAAAATACAGTATACGGAACAAAGATGGGTAGGGCTGCTACACGACTCAAATCCATAGAAATAATCGGGGTTGCAATATCGGTTAAAGATCTTTTTGTTACACTTAGAATTTATAACTGGAATCCATCAACCATGGGGCCCCTGGCGCCCGCTTAATCCACCTCTGATAATAGTCCTAATATTGGCGGGATGCGAAAGCTTGGAAAATGGGTTCCCAGGTTGTCACTTAACCGTGGTTCAAAATTACAAGGTCTGTCATAAGTAGCCCTTGCATTGCTTTGAAGTACGACATTAACACTCACTCGCTTGTCTTATTTCTAAAGTGTACATTTTTTAAATACTTTATCTCATTTTATGCCTTTTTTCGAGTAATCTGGATGCGAGAGACTTTGTTTAGAGCCATAATTAGTCCTAATTAATGAGGTTCTACTGTAATTGTTCTGTTTGACTATGTAAATTTTTTTTAAAAAAACCCAATTCTTCTTTAAGTATTAATTCTGCAGCAAACAGTATGCTAATGGACATGTTTTAAAAATCGTATTGTAAGTGTCAATACATATATTCTCTTTCAGGATTTTTTTTTTTAAATCTAGTATTTCCTTGAGAATTTTTGTGTAAGAATCAGCAACTATAGTGTTGGTATCCAGTCAGGATACAAATGATTGATTGAATTTCAAATTTCTTGGCCAGTTTTGGGTACCCTATGTCAAGGCTTCTCAAACTTTTTCTCATGAAACTTTTTTTGCTCGAACATTTTCGAGACCTTCATAATAGAGGTATATAGAATTACAAATGAGAATTAAAATATATGATAATTAATCTTAAAGTAAATTAATTTTAAAACAATTTTTTTGTTACATATGCAAATATAGTTGCAATGTATTTTAAGTACAAAGCTTACTGATGTGCTATCTGTGAATGTGAGCTACGCAAAGTATTAACTTTTAAATGAATACTTTTAGTTGTGGAAAGCAAAGCTTTTTTAACGATTTGCAGCATTGGTTGCTGCATATCCAGATGATTTGATGATTTTTTTTTTTTTAAATTTGCTAAAATTTCTGCAACCTACACTTGGAATCCCTGTCTTATGTAATAATATGCCATTGAACTGTTTACTATACATTCTCTTTATGCCATTTCGAATTCAATTATAAAAGTCTAGTTAAATTACTTGGACAGCATAACTGTTTGTGAATGTGAATTACTAATTTGTCATTCATTTTATATATACGTGATACTGAATCATGGTAATTATACAATATATATTAACCTTTTTCTGTGTGTGAATTGTAGAGACCTTTATCTTACAAGGTGAGGGCACGATTAAGAAAATTCATTTGGGGACGAGACTTTGTGCAATAGTAGTACTCCTCCTCCTCAGTGCAATTCCGCCGAATGGGCAGTCAATTCGGTGAAAAAGGCCTTCGAAATTCATGCTTAGCTTTTATACAATTAAGTTTTAATTACTACTAGCGACGCAGCGGCATAGTCGGTTAAGTACCCGTTTACTGCGCGATCGTTTTTTTTTTAATTCATTAAATTTTTTTTACAAGTAAAGAAATTTATTTAAAAAAAAGGTTTATTAAATGATATTTTAGATAATTATTTTGTATTTTAAAAAGTAAAATAATTGCTGTAATTATATAAATATTTATATTTTATGAATATAATTATTAATAAATAATATTTATTATAAAATATATTATAATAAATATTAAATGATATTTTATATAAAAATTACTTACAAATAGTTTTATAATATGAAGTGTACACTTTATTATGAATAAAATATTATAATAATACAAAAAATATATTATAATAATTATTTTTAAAAAAATTATTTTATAACTTATATATTATTAATTCTTATATTATGTATTATTAATTGAATTATAATTAAATTATTAATAAATAATATAAGATTATACTGTTTTTATTATATTAATTATAAAATAATATTTTTTATAAATAATTATTATAATATATTTTTGTATTGTTATAATATTTTATTTATAATACAGTCTACTCTCGCTATTTCAAACCTTCGATAATACGAACCTCTTGCTAATTCGAAGTGTATGCTCAGAAACTTGATATTTCGAACTAAACATACGTTTTAGTACACAATATTTCGAAGTAAAATCTGTGGCTGACCAGACTACAACACGCGATAAATTCCAAGTTATCTCATATAATTCGAATACTCACTATTATGTAGAGTAGTAGCTAATAGGTTGGAGCTTACATGTTTTGTGTTGTATTGTCTTTGTGTGTCTTCCCGGTGACGTAGTCCCTTTGATGACCATCGGTCTGCCATCCCTCTTTTTTGTTTCCTGGTTCCTCAGGCAAAAAGACACTTTTATTGCTTTCCTTCTTTGAGTGGACAATAGAATGGGCACACCTGTTGTCAGTCGTCCATATCATTCGTTCAACAAGTGGCCTTGCGACATATATAATCAGAAAGGGTGGTCTGCTATTGTGAAGTAGAAATATGTAGGATTGTGTGTTTTGCGTCGGACTGACGAGTATTTAGGGCTCATCTATGTAACTTATAGCATGTGGCACCAAAAGAACCATAGGCTGGACTGGATCTTACCTTGAAGAAGCAATGGAGTTGGGGACATTGTCTGAGGGAACCGAGTGCGAAATGATTTTATTTCCAATGAGGAGTGGAAGAGATTTGGATGGGGCGTGTGAAAAAGTCCTGTTCGAGAGGTTAAGAAAGAATTTTTTCCTACTCTCTTGATAATTCGAAGTTTTTCACTGGTCCCTTTAACTTTGAATTATTGAGAGTCGACTGTTTATTGTATTTCATATTATAAAACTATTTGTAACAATTTTTATATAAAATATAATTTAATATTTATTATGACATTTTTATAATTAATATTATTTAATATTTATTATGACATTTTTATAATTAATATTATTTATTAATAATTATATTCATAAAATACAAAATAATTATCTAAAATATCATTTAATATTTGATAAACCTTTTTTAAATAAATTTATTTAATTGTAAAAAAAATTTAATGAATTTAAAAATTTTAAAAAAAAACCGATCACGTGACTCGAACTGAGGCCGACCGCGTGGTAAACGGATACTTAAACGGCCACGTCGCTGGTAGTAATTAAAACTTGGTCGTATAAAAGCTAGAAGGAATTTCGAAGGCTATTTTCTCCGAATTGACTGCGAATTCGGGAGAATTACATTGAGGGTTGAACACTCTAAAGGAGTACTACTATTGCTCAAAGTCTCGTCCCCAAATGAATTTCCTTCCTTCACCTTGTTAGTGTAATATTTTTTTTTTTAAATATCCTTCTGGTGACACACTTTTATGTTTGCAAATCATTTTGTTGAGTAATGATAGTTGATGAGTAAAAATCTATGTTAATGCTTTTTGTGCATGCAGTTTTTAATGATTATTCGTATATTAAGTTATTTGCCATCTTGAAAGCAAGTCATCAATTGATTGAAAGCAAGCGGGTTGTGAAGTCAATAAAGTGTATGAGTATTAGTTTTATAGTCCAATATATTATTTTATGATATTTTAATAAAGAAAGAAAACAGCCATTATTTACAATTATATTTCTGTTTATTAAAATCTGAATGTTTATGGATTTTAATAGAATTAGGATTTCCAACCTAAATGTTTTATTGATTCTTTGTCTGATCTTGTACAAAACTATAAATTATCTCATACTGTTTCTGTCAATGTGTTAATAAAGCATCAGTTATTAAGTATTAAGATATTGCAAGTGTTCAACTTAGTAGAGATTTTTATCAAGAAGCGTTATGCTATATATCTTCCATATACGGTGAAAATAGAATTACATTGTACTGAACAAAATTCAATTATTATTCTTTGAAGAAATGAAAGTATAAATCATAACTACTGTAGTAGCATCCCTACATGTACGTGTTTGCTGTAACATCATTCTAATACATCTTTGTTGCATTTAATAATTTGTAGAAATTTTTCTTTAATCAATTTCTTAAAAGATTAACTATTTATTTCAGATGCGTCCGGAGAAAATTCAGAGAGAAATGAGGAAACACATGCTGGTTAGTTGAAATAGTCTTATGCCTAATTTATTTAAATGTAATAATTAAAAATAATTATTTGTTATTTAATTTATTTTCTTTATCAGCCCTTTAATGGAAGCCTTGTACAGTGCAGCGAAAATATTGCCAAGAGCATTTTCTGTAAGTAAATAGTTAAGCTATTTTTATTTTCATTCCCATACGTATGAAACATTTTTTATACAAACCTAACAAATACAGAATTGTATGCGTATGTGTATATGTGTATATATATATATATATATATATATATATATATATATATATAGCCATTACATTTATATAGAAACAAAGGTGCTAGTTTGATATCACGGGTCTACGCGCCAAGTTATTGTTTATGTTCGCCAAGATGGGCGATAACATTACAATAGGGTTACCTTGATATTTTTATCATCTGGCAATGTGGTTGCCATGGGGATAACGTATATTGCAGTTAATTTTTATTCGATTTCTTTCCCGTGGTAACCCTATTAACACTCAAAAAATCGGAACACCAGCAAAGAATCGTCAGCTAAATCCTGCTTGGTGAGCCCTAGGCATTCGAGGATCTGAGCAGGCGAGGCCGGCTCAGAACAGTTGGTACACATTTCAAAGCTCTTGGATCCTTCGGAAAATTGCATTGATTTAATGTGACCACTTCGAAAGCGGACTATAATAGTTTGTTCCTGTCTATTAAAACCGTGCGCCAGGAGTCTCCAGGACAAGAACACTGATACCAATGGTGCTCTGGGGGGACAATCTAAGCGGTTTTGTTTTGGTGTTTAATTTTTGTGAAAATCTCGAAAAATGTGAGGGGTGCTGACGGCTCTGAGGCTTCGCAAGTGCCAGCCTTGGCTAAAGTGTCCGCAATCTCATTTCCCTCTAAATCTACGGGGAGGGAATCTACTGCAGATGAATCTGATGCGATGTGGAAAGTCGTTTTGTTGACTTTTGACACTCCAACATTATCTTTCACACTTTGCCAATTGTACTAGTGCTATATTGCACTTCTACTATCATACAGTAACCAAATCTCTTTTCCATTTAGAAGAGATGCAAGAGAACCCACACATACACAAGGGCCTCATCAATGGCTATTAGCTCATAGTGAAAAACTGAGCAATCGTCTAGATTTCTCCTCTGGATTCTTAAGTTATGCTCTTGCGATTTGATGTAAATTCCGCTGCCAGATTGATAATAGTCTCTACTGGAATCCGTATAATCCTGAACGGCGTCAATTGGTATCTCTCCAATTCTCTCTAGAGTTAATTGATTTAGATAGGCAGGAAGATCTGTTTGTTTATCCACATGTACTGGCAATTCTGGATGGAAAAAGACACCGTCAAGATCGTCCGTTGGATCAAGATATTGCGACAGGTGATGTGATTCCACAGCACCATCGGTAAGAAAGAGACCATTTAGCTGAAGGGACTGTTTCTCCTCAGTCTTTGATTATTACACTAGTCTTTGAAGTAAGCAGAAGTACGATTTTGAAAATCCATACCTCTGAGTTTGTTGTAATATTTTGTTAGACATGCACGTCTTTTAGGGTTAAGGGGCCCTAGGTCCGCTTCGAAAAGAACTATATTTCTGGGACAAGTGTTTCTTAAACTAATGATGATCCGAGCAGCGCCTATATGGACCTTTTCAAGTTTCTGAAGGTTTGTATCAGAAGGGCTACAGTAAACTGGAGTACCATACTCCAAGATGGGTCTGATTAGTGATATACGTGTTTCTGAGTGTGCCAGCATCTGCTCTCCAATCACGTCCCGAGATATACCTCAAGATGTTGAGCCGTTTTCTTGCTTTCAGTTCAATGTGATCAATATTTCTTCCCCGATACTTCAGGGTACAATAAGAAACACAAATATTTTGGATGTTTATCCACATTCGGTGGTTGATAATTCAAAAAGGTATTATGATGGAAATTATATAGCTTTCTATGGGTTGTAAAGAAGCTAACCGTAGACTTAGTAGGGTTAAAACTCAGTTTGCGGTCTGCAGCGAAATTCCGAATGTCCTCTAGGACAAGATTAATGTCTGTCTTCAGTTTCGTCAAGTCAGAATCGGACTTTCAATGAACAATACCATCCGCAAATGCGCCGACCTCATATTTCCTCTTGATAACACTCTCAATGCCTGATAAGGTGAGCGAGAACAAAGTTGGGCTTAAAACTGATCCCTGAGGCATCCCTTGAAAGAGCGAAAACTCCTGGAGAGGGAATTATTAAACTTACTATAATTAGTCTATTTCTCAAGAAATCGTAGATCCAGGGTAGGGCTTTTCCCCAATACCAAACATTTTATAAAGTTTGATAACAAGAAAATTATTCCAGACTCTGTCAAAAGCTTTGGATAAGTCCAGGAAAACCGCAACAGTGTGATTTGTAGGTTTCCTGTTGTGAGCATCTTTTATCCTTTGACAGAAGTAAAGAAGCTGGTCAATAGTGCTATGTTTTTCTCTGAAATCGCTCTGTTCCTCCGGGAGAAGATTGTGGGAATGTAGGTGAAAAGTTAGTCTTCTCAGAACCATTTTCTCCATTATTTTGCAAGAAATACTAGTTAAGGCGATGGGTCGATAACTCTCAGAAGTGTCGTCAGTATTGCCAAATTTTTTAATAGGAATGACGGCCGCTGTCCTTCGGTCTCGAGGAAGCTGCCCTTGTTCCAGGAGCAATTTATGATGTCCATGAACCTTTGTCTTTCGCTCTGGCCAATTATTTGACCGTGAATACCGTCGGGACCTGGAAAATTATTTAGACTAGTATCACCGACCGAGGCCACGAGTTCATTCACTCTGAAATCTCTATTGAAAATGGAGGTTCCTCTTTGGGTATCGCTGCGGCAGCCATAGACAGTACGACTAACTCTAGTTTTGATGTTTCTGTCTTTTAACTGTGAAGTTCAGTCTACTGATTTTCTGATAGTGCAAACCTAATAGAGATCAGCAGCTTACATGTCATTTTCAGCTTATTTTCCATCTTCACTCAGAATTTTATTACTTTGTTCCGCCTGCGGTTGCTCTTTGCTAATGTTTTTCACAAGTTTCCACAGTTTTCCAATTAGATGTTATTGAGTCAAGACCTGAGCATAGTTCGTTCCATTTATTTCGCTTAATTTGTTCATATAGTCTTTTTATTTTTGCATTAAATTTTGTTTAATTCAATCCTTACATGTTTTGCTGCGGCCAGTGTCCCTATTTTCAAAGATTCTTTTTCTATCTTCCAGCAGAGGCTGCAGAAGGGTGATTTACTTGTTAAGTAGGGTTTATTTTTTTCTGTAATTTACCTCTTGGGGGGAATATATATCTTATAAAGAGGACCAGTTCATTTCAACACAATCTTTGAGAGGTTTGCTCTTAATTCCGTTGTCAACTGCCTCTACGAAGGAATACCAGTCCTCTTTCTTGTTTTATCTTTACTGGTGGGCACTAGTTGTCTCTTTTTTAGATCAGTTAAAATAGTTTTCCAGAAGAGTCCATTTACAACTAGGCCTAAGATCAGAACTGGCGATTGAAACATCTAGAGCTTTTTTCGTATTATAACTATATGAAAAATGGGTAAGCATACCATCATTGAGAATAGTAAAGCTCCTGTCATCAATGATGTCCATTAATTCGTTTCCTCTCGGGTTTGTTGATGAACAGCCCCAAATTGGGTGTTTAGCGTTTAAATCGTCTCGGCAGATAGTCCCCACAGTGAATAAATCTTGAAGAATGGTTGAGAGAGAGACTTTTGAGATCAGGGGGATGGTATTGAGTGGCTTTTCTCTCCAGGTGATCCTAATACCGTGGATCTTGAGATTAGATCCATCAGTTATTTCTCTGTTGATATTTATACTCTGATATTTGATGTCCTTAATAAGAAATGCAAGACCTCCTCCACTCCTATTCTGTCTATCAAACCTAAAGATATTGTATTGTGTTTGGATTTCAGCTTAGTTTCCAGCAGAGCAATAATCTAAGCACCTTTGGTTAGTGCCAGCTCAAGTACCTGATCAAGTTTAATACTTGTTGCACTTGTTAAAATTCCATTAATGTTGAATTGTAAGATCTTTAAAGTATTTGGGGACCTTAGATTATTTATAGAACCTGGCCCTCTTCCTAAACCAGGAACGTGGGCCTTTTTAGACTGCGCGACGACCGATGCAGCATTAGTATAAGAAGGTGTGCTGTTCATGGATGGGGAAAAGTTGCAGCCTCTGTTAGTCACTGGACTAGAGCACCTAAATATAGGTAGAGGACTGACTTAGCTCTAGGTGGTATCCCATTTAGTCTGGCTCCTACCGACCCTACCGGTAGAAAAACTATCGCCGGCATAGCACCCAGGGCTGTCAGAATACTCAAGCCCCTCCAACACGTCAAACTAAGGATACCAATGGAGGGGATGAGTCTTGTGCTTTTAATTATTGCTATAAATCGTTCATTTTCACTTTATTTTACTTTTTAAAAATGCGTTTTAGAACGTTCTCTGTTTGATGAAATTCGTTGAAGGAACTTGCAGTTTTTGGAATATTGCAAACTTTCGGCACTTTTTAATTGATATTCTTTCTTAATTTTAATATATATTATGTGATTATTTTATTAATAATATAAAAATACAATATTATTATATATCAGGTGTGGCCAAACCGCGGCACGCGTGCCACATTGTGGCACGCGGGAGTCGTAACTGTGGCACGCGAAGACTTATTGAAAAATTGCAAAATTTTTATGAAAATATTACTGAATGAATTGAATTACAATAGAAAATTATCATGAAAATATGTAAAAAAACAGAAATTTTCAGCGTAAGATTTTAAAGGCGCTAAGCAAGATTTTTCTTTTCTTCAGTATAGCAGTGAAAATGCGATCTCTCGGACGGTCGAATCTGTCGCCCGTCCTTCCCTGATCGAGAGATTTTTTCTCATCGCGTTTCTTTCATTCTTAGTTTTCCATTTATATTGAGCATAAGCGCAAGCTCTCTGGCGCTCGCTATTGCATCTTATTTTCGCCCGTTCGTTTCGGTCGAATCTGCCCAAAAAGTCACCCTCTCTCGGGGGCGGTTAATTTTTAACATCTCGGATTTCCACTCGAATTTCAGCTTCCCCTTGCAGTGCTGTAGTTCAGTGTTTGTTGCTATTGGCTGTCAGCGTGATGTCAGATAAAAATGTTTTTCCGAAGGTATTGACTATTTACGATTTCTGTAATATCAAGAGGTAATTCTGCAGTATATTGGGAAAGCATTGTTGATATGGTAGAAGTAATTCTATCTTCACAAAGTAGTCGCTTTATAAAGCAGAGGGAGTGAGAACTTGCATCCATAACTAATCAGATTGCTGGATTTGGAGCATAGAAAATTTGTAGCGTAATATAGGCAAATTGTTTCTAGCTGTCAGACTTAGTTGATTTTAAACTCTGTTTAGCAAGACATTAAGCTTTTTTCTAAAATTGTTTTTAGATTTTAGCGTAGAGCGTGGTTGTTTAAATTTTTTTTTATTTTCGATATATTTATGAGTGAACCTTTGACATCGAAAAGAAATTATGAAGAGGATGTTGCAGCACGTGATTTTAAAATTGTCTGGGAAGAACAATACTTGATTACACATCAAAATGCTTCCAAGCCTGTTTGTTTGATATGTGAAATTAGTATAGCAGTTCCAAAAAAATTTAACTTGGACCATCAGTTCAAACAACTGCATAGTGATTTCAACAGCAAATATCCTGTTGGATCAAATTTGCGAAAGGAATTTATCAATAAATAATAAAAAGTAATTTTTAGCCAGCTAGCAATCTTTATTCCAGAAGAGAAATGACGAAATGTAAACCATGGTGAAGGCTTCTTAAAAATTTTCTTTGTTATTAGCCCACACGAAAAAACCATATTCTGACGGAGAGGAGATAAAAAAAAGTAGCCTTTTAATTTTTGCCCAAAATGTCGGTGATCTAAATGTCAAAAATATCGTTGATAAAATCGTTTGTCTAGAAATACCGTCATGCGTCGTACATATGACATGGGCCAGGATATTGGAACACAAATTGTCTCTAGACTTCAAAATTGCAAATATTTTTCATTAACTTTGGGTGAAAGCTGTGATATCATAGATAATGCGCAGTTCAGTATCTTTGTGCGCTACACGAACAATAATTTTGATACTGTTGAAGAACTTCTTGATTTACAACAACCAGTTTTAACTACAGGTGAAGACATTTTAAGGAATTTTAAAATGTAATTGAAGTTAACAAAGTAGAATGGACAAAATTAGACAGTTTGCGCAGATGGAGCACCTTGCACGGTTGGCAGAATAAAAGGTTTTGTTGCTTTGCTTGAAAATTATTTGGGAAGAAAAGTTTTCTAGTATCATTGTATTATTCACCAAGAAGTTCTTTGTACTACGGACTTAAACTTTTCATTCGCTGTTGACTCCGTGGTGCGCTGTTTCAACAAAATAGGAGCTCGTGCTCTGAATCGGCAAAGATTTCGTACGCTCTTTCCCGAAAAAATGGAAGAAAATGGCGAGTTACTCCTTCATTGAACTGTACGCTGGCTTTCCAAAGGAAGTTCACTTGTGAGATTTTGGAGTTTGAGGGAATGTGTTTTAGAATATCTGGAAGAAAACGATGAACTGCTCAGTGAATGCTCGCTCCTCAGCAGTGAAAATTGGCTGTGGGATTTAGCTCTTCTTACCGATATAATGGAACATTTAAACAATTTAAATTTAAGATTACAAGGGAAAAATTGTATTTTTCCTACCCTAGTTGGTTATATATGTTCTTTTGTGAACATACTTTTGCTTTTTTTGTCTGGATTTTGGAGAGAAAAAATTAACTCATTCCCCATTCGTGCAGGAACTATCTACCAAAGTTAGTATTGTTCCAAACTATGCTAGATTTAAAAATTTAATATCTATTTTGCAGGATTCTTTCAGTGTCAGGTTTGAGGATTTTAAAGATAACAAAAATACTGAACTTTTCACTAATCCTTTTTCGATTTCTCTTCAAGACATTAATTGTTACCCACCTCAGGGGAAAATTGAAATTATTGACCTACAGCACCATATTACTCTGAAGGAAATTATTTTACCTGTAAATGATCCGAATTACATCGAATTTTGGAAATTTGTGCCACCAAGCAATATTCTAAATTTACAGGATTTAGCGGTCAGATATTGTTGTAGGTTTGGATCACCATGTTTGTGAAGAAACGTTTTTAATTATAAACGTAATTGAATCAAAATATCGCTCAAAATTAACTGATGTGCACCTAAAACACCGAATTTTGTTAGCATCTTCACGAACTAATCCAAATATAGATATTTTTGTAAAAAAAAAATACAAATTCAAAAGCCACATTAAGAAAGTACTGACTGCTTAATAATCATTTAAAATTAAATGTTTCAAGTTGCTTATTTTTATTTTGTACCTAAGCTAACTGATTGATCCTGTAAAAATTTATCAAAAAAAAAAAAAATTATAAGTTCCTACTTTTGTTTTATTTGTTATACCACTTTTATTTATTTATTTTTTTACATTTTCAGTACATAGAGCTTGTATTTAAAAATATGTTTTTAGTGTAAATAACCCATAAAAAGCCTTTAAGTAACATTTTTTCACTTTTGTATATCTTTAGTTTCGTGGAAAAGTTAGAAGTGGCACGCGTAATTTTTTTTTTGTCAGATTATGGCACACTTCCCAAAAAAGTTGGCCACCCTTGTTATATATAATAATCATACACTGTTCTTTATTTATAATAATTATTGTTTATATTTTTTACATATTACATATGTTATATGAGTATTCTTATATATAATTTTTATTATATACTGCATAATATTACTATTGGTAAATATAAAATTTTTTATATTATATTGATATTTATTATTTATTGGCCTTGGTTATTCTCAATCCCTCCCTATATTCATCATTTGTAATAGATTTCACTGTATTTCAAAAAAGTTCTTTAAAATTATTTTTCTGGCGATTTCTTATCGCTAAGCCGCCATCTTGGATTCCATTCCAACGACATGCGCTGATATCAAACTAGTTCCAAAGCAAATTTTCTTATCTAAGAATTTTATGTCATATATATATAAACTTGAATTCTGGATAAATTATCGATTTTTAATTTATTTATAAAACAAGTTCAATGTACAGGCTTTTTTGAAAAGTCGCCATTTTTTCATTTTTTTTCTCTCCAGGGAAAGCACTGTTGTAAAATCCCCCCTCCCCCTTGCTTAAACTCTGAAAAAGTGGGGGGGGAGTCAAGCTTAGATTGAAGACAGAAACTTATCTAACCTTTACTCCCCCCCCCTTCCGCCACCTTTGTACGAAAATTAATGATGAGATTCTTTTTAATCCTAGAAGCATTGAGAGAGAGAGAAATGAGACATATAATTTTTAGAAAATAGGCTAAGAGAATTCCTTTATAAATATTAAACGATAAAAAGTAGTGAAAGGATAAATTTTTGTAGAACTAAATGTAAATAGAGTATAATTAGATATCATTTTAGCAATACTGCATTTTGAATTTAAGAATAAAAATCAATTTTTGTAAATGATTAATAATAGTAGTAAGCAAATTGTTCTATTTATCATCATTATCACACTAAGCTTAGAAGAGAAACATATTAAAGCAAATTTAACATTAAAATTAAAGTAATAAAATAAGATAAGAAAATTAACTTACATAAGCCTAGAAGAGAAACTTAAAATTAAACATATTAAAGCAAAGGAACATTAAAATTAAAGTAATAAAATTACTTGCTTACATTTAATAAATTAAATATAAATCGAATTAACTTACTTTGCAGCATTTGATGTATAAAAAATTGTCACACAAAGACCAAAATAATCACTTTTCAGCAAGATAGATTGTGATAAAAATCTTGATTAAATTCCTGTTTTAAAGAATTTGACCTAAATACCTCTCAGCCCATTCGATGCCACTTACAATTTCTAAAAACTTATTGAAACAATCCACTCTTTTGTTTGCATGATTTCCTAAACATATATGCAGCCAAATGAAATTTAAAATCTATTTTTCTATTGCAGTAGAGAGTGATTCTGTAACATGCTTCCAAGTTCCTTCTATGATATTTGTGTAGCAATTCATTACTGGATCTACAAAATGAAGGTTATGATTTACCGTCAAATGGATCAAACCCTTGTTGTTCTAATGTTTCAAATGCCTTCTATTTATCGGAAAAAATCATAGTTCCAGACTCTATCCATTCCTTTATAGTGCTGACTAGTGTCTCACGAGATCTGTTGTGTACTGCTACTAAAAATAGCTTACCTGATCCTCATTTTAAACCTCCAAATACCCACTGCTCCTCCACTGCATGTCTTCTATTATATTTAAACTTTCCAAATTTCGATTCATCGACTTCCACTCTCTAACCTTCACCACTGATCTTCTCTGAGACTGTTTCCACATAATCGAGAATAACCTATGAGAAATTGTCCCCAATATGCAACTGTACCAGAAGAGAAATAGAAATATGCTTTGATTTCTTTTGTTCTGGTTCCCATGATCAAATGATAAGTGAGACAAAAAATCTCATTTAATTTTAGTTTGTTGAAACAGAACCACGAGCCATGACATATGGTTTTAATTGAGCCACATACCATGTTATTCCTAGAATTTCTGCAAATCCATGAGTAGCCATCTGAAATAGTTTTTCTTTCCAAACTTCATCGGAACATTGCACTTAGAGCACAAAAATTCTGATTTAATAAGACAAGTTTCTCTCGCAAAATCTAAAAATAGTTTCTTAATCCTACATATTTCATAAACAAAATCAAGACTAATTTAATTCCTTTTTCCAAATGTGACCCTTTTGCCAGAAAAAGAAACAGGAGCTGTTTCTGACAGAACTTTCTTTATACATGGAATAAACACTGCAAATAGAAATCATGTTTAGAGGGAACAGGTTACAATATTTAAAAGTATATAAAATAACAAAGTTTCTAAAATTTAAATTAACCTCTTAGTAAATTAATAATAATAATGTAAGAATTGATAGTTAACCTAATCAATAACTGGAATAATTTATCAATAAGTAAAAATGGATGCTAATAAATGAATAAATAATATTAATAAATAATATGGATAAAGGCAATAATAATAAAAGAAAATATAGCCTAATAATGTGTGTTTGTGTGACAGAATTAAGTCAACCTAATCAATAATTAAATAATTTATCAGTAATTAATAAGAAATATTAATAAATATGGAATAAGAAATAAAGTAATAATTATAAAAGAATTGAAGTACAGCCTAATAATGAAAGTATATTCAACCTAATCAATCAATAAATAAATAAATAATGTTTATAAATATTAAGAAATAATAGAAAATGAGGCAGTGTGAATTCCCCCCCCCCCGGAAATATCTATATCTGAACAGTCGAAAATCCAAGATGAAAAGAAGGATGTTAGAGAGAATCCCGTAGACCAGGGATGGCGAACCAATGGCACGTGACACAATTTTTTGGGCATGCCACCGATCAAAACAGTTTACATTTTAGTTCAAAATAACAAAGTTCACCATGAAGTATTACGACTAAACGCGAGTGTTTGGTCTTGGTGTGCGAGATGGCTGAGAGCACATTCGTTTGTTATTGTCTTACAATCCTAACACAAGCTATTTGACATCTAATCTGCAACAGAAGTCCCACTAATGTTACTCAATATAAATTACATGTATAACTAAAACATTTACAATAATACAGTGCAAAATGTATTTTTTCATAGTTAATAAGAGTTTTGGGTTGTTAGTATTTAGTTACATAATTTTCTCGATAATCACAAGTCAAAATTATTTGACAGCACGTCTACACCTCATTAAACATTTCTTCAGAAAAATGGCACGTTGATCCATAAAGTTTCGCCACCCCTGCCATAGACCCTCAATGAAACAAAATTACTGCTCCGATTAAAAATCATCCATAAAACGAAAAAAACCGCGGAACCCAACTGAAAAACGGGGAATCAGGGTATCTAGAATCTGGCGCAGAATCGCCGGAAAAAGGCGCCAAATAAAAGTCCGTATATTGAACTTATGCTTTATTTATCCAATAAAATGTTTGAAACCATAGCATTCTAAATCTACCTTTCTTTTGAAGCCAAGAAACATTCGGTTTAATGTGAGACGATTTCAAAAAAATAATAATAATTGTAAGTAGAAGTCTCAACATATTCATTTTTTATCTTCTATTTTTTAAAAATATTTACTGCCTGTATTTAAAAAATATATTAAGATACTTTTTGAAGAATCTGGTCTATTTCATATATTTATTTTTGTTTCCTATGTAACTTTTATCTTTAAGTACATATTCAGAACAGCATTTTCTGGAAAAATTACAATTTTTTAATTGCTGTTACTCAAAAGATTGTTGGCATATTTATATAAAATTTCTTTAAAAAAATTTCATACTGTTCTTTAGTACCTGGACTAGGATTTTTGGATTATATATCTTAGAAATGCATTTATTCATATTTTATTCTATCAGTAAGTGAATATTAATGTCGCATTGTTCAGCTACATGAGGGCCTTTGGCGACGGACCTCATCATTTTGAACCATGGTCAAATGACAAGGACGACACCTGGGCTCAATATATCAGAGTATAAAAGTTTTAACAGAAAGCATCCGTTATTATTTCGATTGATAGTAATTCTTAAAGTAACTGTTGAATTCTCCAAAAATCCTAACTATGGCTGTGTAGAAAACCCAGCTAGCTATATGTAGGCAAAATATTATGGAAACATTTTCCTTAAATTAAAATATTTTAAAAGGGTTTTTTTTTTTTGTCAAAAAATTTGTATTTAAAAATTTTTTTGTAATAATATTTTAAGAAAAATTTTATGCATTTATTTCAATTCAGGGACACGAAATATTTTAAAATATATATGTATTCATTTATACATTTTTTTCAAGATCATGGTTCTAAATGTGGATATCTTAAGAAGTTTTCCTGTTGTATGAAGTGAAGTGGGATCATTTTCGCACGGATTTTATGGTTTATTTTTTATGGCTATTTTTCAGATTCCCTGTCCCAAAAATTTAATTTAGATATAAATAAATAAATTTTCCTTTTTGTTTTACTTCTGTTGAAGTCAATATTATAAAGTAATCATCCTAGAAAAGAATTACGAATAAAGCAGCATATAAATAAAAAGATTTAGTGTGAGCCTGGCATACCCAAATGATTTCACAGATCACTTTGTTGACACATAACCTTACAGTGGGCCTCATGTTAGATAAAAATGCCTTTAAAATAATGTAATACAAAAATCCCAACTGAATTTAACTTGTTTATTATACAATGATTAAATATAATTAATTTTTGAGTCTTAATTAATGAAACATTTGCTTATTTATTTCACTTAATTTTTGTAATTCTATGTTTGTGTTCGTCATAGCACATCTTAGCTTTCTTAATTGGCATCAATTGATGAATCTCATGATAAACTCTTTGTAAATTTTATCTCCAAAAAATGTTTCAACTTATGTGAATCAAAAAGCACTTTCTAACATTGTGCAAAATATGTTAGTTGGAATATCTTGGTGGGAGGGAGGGGGGATGAAAGTATAGTTAAAATTCATTTTGAATGTGGATGTTAAAATCTTTTTCATCTCATTGTTACATTGTGTAGCTCAATTGCTATAACACTATTTGCAGATTTTCAGGAATACTGAATTCACATCAACATGAAATGGGTATGAAAATATTTCAAGCATTTTCTATTGTTTTGTGAATTTTAATCATCTATTATTGAGATTCTGAGAAACGACTATCAAATCAGTTTTATAAGTTCCTTCATTTCATTTTTGAAAAATTTTCAAATTGGATATTGGAAAGTAATTTAACACAGGAAAATGTTGAATATTAGGATTTCTAAGTTTGCATTCAAACAATTTCTTACTAAAGTTTTGATGAAATTACAAACATTGATTATTAGATTATCTCATCATTGTAATTCCTTATTTACCTGACTAATTGTTTATGTTATATCTACCTAAAAATATTAACTGATCACCATGGTCACCTATCGAAACAGATTGATGCTTTCAGTAACATTTAGCATTCACGAATATCAGATATTAAATTGATGTGTTCAGATCCACTTGTGTTTTAATACAATGGCATGCACAATTTTTCATTCAATATTTTGTATGCATTTACATATGTATATACGTACAACAAGAAACGAAATTTTCGACATAAATATAAAATCGCCTGGCTTAGTGTAGTGGCTATAATTGGAATGTTGATGCATTCACACAAAGATGTTTTACCAATGCAGAGAGACAAAAAATTATATGTGTATTAGTGGAATTGTTTGGAAAATGATTGTAGGGTTCAGATGTTAACTTGATGTACTTCTCGAAGTTCAATTAAAAATTTCATGTTTTTCCCCATCCCCATAATTCCATTTAATATACTGAAGAGAGATTGTTTTAAACTGTGTTGCAGAATTCTTAGGAAGCAAAGAATAAACCATTTATATACTACTCTCAAATAAAGAAATACAACCGTTGTACTTTTAGAGTTTTATCTTCATTAATAGGTAGTGAAATTCATTTTAAATTTGTTTTTCAAAAGTTGTGGTAAAAATGTTTATTTTGTTGAAATCTTTCACTCTTGGTGACAACAAAATTTGAGGTATTCCTGTATAAATTGTTATTTTGAATTTGGGAGTATGTGTTTTATTTTTAATAATCAAGGTTAATGTATTATGGAATTTCTTAAACTCTTTACATCTAAAATGTAATTGAAAAATAAATTAATGAGTTAAATAAAAAGTATTTTCAGCCGAGAAAATTCAATGGAACAATTTTCTTTACGATGTTCTCTTGGTTTGGAGCGGAAGCAAAAAGAAAACAGATTTAATGGCAAAATCCTAAAAGACGAAAAATTAACAATCCTAAAAATTAAAAATAATCCTAAAAATTAATGATAAAAATATTTGTGGAATCATTAAGAACACATGCATGTGTTTGTATCGACTGATGCATTTTAAAGAGTTTTATTTCTGTTTATTTTCATTATTCATCCCCTGCATAATTCTCTGTTCCATTCCAAAAATAAAAGATCTGCAATGAAATGATGTTTTACATTTTCCTGTCTCGAAATACTCATATAAACTGACATAGACATGTATACTGCAGGATAAATAAACACTAGTATAAATATTAGTAAAATGTTCCATCTAAAAAGTCATATATAACGCACACTTCACTGTGTGAGATGTTCGTAGGGCATACGTATGACTTTGCTGTTGCGAAAAGGTTAAATCTAAACATTGTTCCTATTTTTAAGCTGGTAAAGGAGCTTGTTTTAAATAAACGCTTTCTGTCTATCACTGCTCATAGTGCATTGGGGACACATCTGTTTATCCCAGTGATGTAACAGAGAGTATTAAGGCCCCCTTGAAAGTTAGGTTTTTGACTCTAAGCTGGATCTAAACAAGGATTGCAAAACCATAACCTCAGGCTTTGGTCCTTCTAGAATTCTGCCACCTCCCCTGCGATGCAGGGGTGTACATTACGCCACTGTTTTATCCCTCATTTTCCAAGTTGCAACCTTTTTTTATTTCTTTCCATTACCTTTTAATATTTAGTCATGGATTTCCTTCCATAACATCTTCCAATAGCTTGTTTACTGTATATTAAAAGTTTTGCAATTTTATCATTTTCGCTGGCTCATGGGTGATATTTTTTAATCATTAAATGTACACACACTTTTGTTATATCTGAACTACAATTGGTACTTGGGCTATGATTAGCATTTGGTGTGTATTAGTAACTAGGGCTTATATTGTGCAAGCAATTTTAAAAAATCATGTCAGGGCTTAGTTTTCTAGTAATTTTTAAATTTGGGGAAACTTTGTAATATATTCATGTTTACTTACATGTTATTAGTATCTGTTATTCAAATATTGCCTATTAATGTTAAGCAATGAATTTTGATTGTTTATTGTTATTCTATTCTGCCTGTTTTGTACTTAAAATAAGATTTATTTTTATCTAGCTGATAAATGCGCCTTTCTCCTTGATGAAAGAATAACAAGATCAAGAAAACATATGATTTATGTTGTGTAAAAACTCTAAATGTATGAATATCTGATCCCCCCCCCCCCTGATTTTCAATTTCAAATATTGTTGTGCACATATTCCTGTCAATTGTTTTACATTTTCATCACGAGACCATAGTATTTTTCACTTTATATGTGCTTAAAAATAATATTTAGAGTTCATTTGCTACAATGTGAAATTTTTTTAAATTTAAATACTGCATGTTTTAAATGAGATTCCATATTTTCCTCTTATACATGTTTCAAGTCATAATCTATGTGATTTTCAAGCATTTAATCAAGTAATTTAATTACAAAACATTGTGCCATGTATTGTATTTTTGCATTTGTTTCATGTGATTTTTTTATTTTGAAACATAAGGCCATAGTAGTTGGGTTCAAATTTGTCATGTCTTATTTTTACTTTTAATCTCTTCTCATAGAAGTATTTTCTTTTGTGTTTCTTGTACAAATTATTTTATATCTTGTTTGGAAATATAAAAGCATTTCATCTAAACTTTTTATGCTTTTTTTGTTTGATTATTTTTCTCATTTTAGGGAGAAAAATTTTTTAAAACTTTATAAAATTTATGAAAAAATAATTATATTTATATAAGAATTGAAGGCGAGAGAGATGCTATAATTAAAGTTTTCAACACCTTGGCATAATATGATGATTCAGTAATAAATGTGTATTGTGTTTCTGTAGCTAGTCCTGGATTTATGCATTCACCCTAATTCATATATCATAGTTTCATGCCATTCGAACAATGAGCCCGGTTTTGTACTTCAGATTTTTTAAAAATAGATTCTTTTAAACAACAAAAGTAATAATCTGCAGTATTATATTAAAATGACATGTTTAGCTGTACTCTTCTCATTCCATCTTATTTATTTTTTTTCATAATTATTTTCATTGTGTTAAAATTTGTAGAAAATGTTTTATAACCTTATAGCACTTTAATATTTCTATCAACTGCAAATAAGTGAAGCTTTTTTTTTTCACTTTAAGTCTGGCAAAGAATTTTTAAAAATATTTGGTCTTTTTTATGTATATAATTATGTAGCTTTTTTTATTTCATATTCTTAATAAATACCTTTAAAAAGGTAAGAAGTTTAAAAACAATGGTAACAATAACTATATTATGATCATTTGTTAAAAATATTTATGTAATCAATGAGACAACTTTAAAAAGAAAAATTTATCCAAATTCTTCAAAAAATTGTTTTAATTTTTTAAGGAATCTAGTTTATGTTCTTTGTTTTGAAGTTATTTAATTAATCACTGTTTCAAAATATTTAAGCAATGTGATACAGCTTCAAATCTGAATACTTAAATTGGTATGTTTATCGATGAATATATATATAAAAAATTGCAACATTTTTAGTTGAATTATTTGGTGAGTTCTTTGTTCTGGCACTACTCAAGAATTAATGCATGCTTAAAAACTGTCTGTGTTCAAAGTAATTTTAATATTCCTCCACACACAGACCAACTGATTTTTAATTTTTACCATAGAGGGATTACCCCTGGACACTTTGGCCTGTGTTTCCCCCCCCCCTTTAGAATGATGCAACTCCCCCTCTTTCTTTATGTAAGAGAATTTTGTGTAAATTATACTGATCCAGATTAAATGTATGAATGCTATATATGTTTTATTTATTGCTAATCCAGTGTTTTATAAATTTCCAAAGAAGGAGGTCAGAAGCTATTAAAGCACTGTAATTTTCAACTTTTTGAAATAGGTTGAGTTTATTGTTTTTAGATGAAGTTTTTCCTTTTCTTTGTTTTCCCCCCCAAAGTTTGGCTGTTCAACTTTTTAATGTGTGCCAGGACACTTAAAATTGTGCGTCATGGTTATTAAAGATATTTCTATGCATGCTGTCCTCAGTGTCAAAAAGAACAAGTTTTTATTTTCACTTTAGAATCGCAGCTTATGTTGAGAAAAATGCAATAGAGTTATGAACAAGTATTGTTAAATTTTTTATCTTGATTCAACTTTATGAACATGCTTAATATTGGTTAATTTTAATCATAGTTAACACTATAAACCTATTACTTTTGAAGTTGAATTTTCTTTTTTTTTTAAAAATTAAGTTGTATTGAAGTGCTATTTTATTACTGTGCAAACTCTTTAACTCTTAAAATGCATTGTATCATGTAAACATTTTGATTATATTTTATGTACAAAATATTTTCATCTTAATTCATTGTTCATATCACTATTTATAGTAGATTTTGCTTTAAATGTTCCTGTAGAGAAACATGCATGTATGTGTATATATTTGGATATTATTACATATACATCTAAATGTGTATGTATCAGTTGAAACAAAAGTGGTAAAAATGCTTTTAAGTCAATGTGTATATCTTTCATAAAAAAAGCAATTAATCATCTTGTACTGTGTAGATTCTTGTCAGATTAACTCATATGTTTGAGAGATTCTCTCAAATTTTATTCCCTACTATTGGTATTTAGTTCACGAAGAGCTTGCAGCTTTTCTGTCTTGTCATCAGTGTTGTTGTTGTAAATCTTTTTATTCTGTATCTTTTATATTCCTTTCTAACTATTATGTATAATTTGTTGTAATTAATAAGTTGTAACATTTGCATTTTAAATAAAGTGTGGCTAAGCTTTTGTAAAATTATTTATATTTGTGAAATTATTTATAACACATACAAATGTTTTTCAGTGTTATTAGATTTTAACTAAAATTTGTAAATAGCAGTAAAATTTTCCAAATTTTACTTGTAAGATCCATGTTACATGTTAGTATTTCAATCACAGTAATATTTAAGGAAAAACCTTGCTACCAGTTATTTGCAAAAGAAAGGCTATTAATAATTTTTTTACACAAAATGTATAAAAGAATGATTGAAAAACAGCCAGAAAATGACTTGGGAAATTGCTCAAGTTTTATGTATAAAAATACATAATTTTTTGGAATAAGATTAAAGAGCAAACTGCAATTCCAAATCGTACTATGATGCAAATTTATTAAATGAATAAAAGCAGTGTTTAATTGTTAAAAGCATGACATTGAGTTATGTTTTTGTCTGCAGAATTTTGAGCAATTTTTGGCTTTTGAAACATTAAATGTAAAATTTGCTTGTATTTCAAAATTTCAGATTTTCTGGATTTAGAGTTGGATTGAAAGTAAGTGAAAAGGTTATTTTTTTAATATTTCTGATTTTTTTCATGTTTTTCTTACTCTACAAAATCAAGATTCATCACATTTTTTCTTTAAAAAAAAATACAGACTTTGGCTGATAAAACACATGGTTGAAGTGAAACTTCAGTAGTCAATGATTTCCATGCTGTTGGAATTTTCTCACTTTAATACTCATGAATTAGACAAATTTTTAAGAAATGAAATAACAAACAGAAGGTATATCAATCTATACTACTGTAAATAAATATTTTTTCAAGTGCTTCAGTGTTATTTACAAGCGACTTGTGATAAACTGAAACATGTTACAAATGCTCTAGTTTCAATTACTAAGAGATCTCTAATTTTTTTTGTTGTAATTTTCTCAAAATTGTCAAAAACCAATTTTTTAAAAAAGAAATTGTTTTAATAATTCTGATGTCAAGTTATTCCTCAAGAATTTTTAGTGGTATATTAATTTAAGTTAGGATTACCACAATGTTGGAAAATAAGGAAGTAGCGTTTGAGTAACACAGTGAAAACCAATTATATTTTTGTATGTGGCTAAAAATGATATTGTTTACCCATTTTCTGTGGTGGACTCGAATGCGCTGAACCTTTCATGTTTGATTTACTTCAAAGTTCGACTGATTGTATGCGTCTTGGCTCGATATTGATTGACGACATTAGAAGTATCAGTAGTATCTAAAAGGATACCCAAAATAATGGGAAAAAACATTGGCAGTTATAGGGACTGCCGATAGAAGTGAAAACTTAGAACTTTTAGTATTAAAATTTGAAATTTCATAATGTTTGAATTAAAATTATCAACAATAATCTGGTTTTCACATCTATTGACACTCCGAACAACAACTAAATGCACATGTTTATATGGTTTTTTATTATTCAAATATATTGCGGGCTGTACAAGATCATGACAAAATATAAATACAATTCAATTTCAAATAATTAATATACAATCATATTATTTATGGATAGTATTTGTATTTACTTAAATTTCAATGTACTTGATTTTTAACATTACTTTAATTGTTTGCACCATTGTCATTAATTTCAACAATAGACCTGTGGCCGCGGTAGCCGAGTGGTGTAGGCATCGGATCGTGGCTAGCATGTCATGAGTTCGAACCCAGTACCACTGAAGACCCGCCGTGTAGGGGCGCGATGCACGTAAAATCTGTCGAGAGCTCAAACGTCCTCCCATTGGTGTGGTGTGGTAGTTAGGAGATGGGGTGCCAGCTCAGGTGTCGTCCGCGTCACTTGACCATGGTTCAAAATTACGCGGACCGTCCCCAAAAGCCTTCGTGTAGCTGAACAGTGGGACGTTAATATTCACTCACTCGACAATAGACTTTTTGTACTTTCAATCATTTCATTTTGTTCTAAAAAAGATACAATAGGCGTATGGTAACTAAAGTAAGAAAGGAAAATGTTTGATTCAAATTTATCTATCGCGTAAAAACCGCATCGATCGTCGTTTTATATTCTGTAGTACTGAGTTTTCGATCATTGGACATATTTAAATTAAGTGTTTCATTTAGAAATTAAATTAGTGGTAGATTTTTATCATCTGCAAAGTTAATATTGAAGTCTCCACTTAAAATCATCGGTACATTATCATATTTTTCGCCAAATCTTTTATCGAGTATTTCAGAACCTTCTTTTGTCGAAATAAAAATTGTTGTATCTGTCTCATAGATTTTTTCCAGGCGAAATATAAACGGCAGCCATTAATATGCATTGCCCATTCTCGGAATCGCAACCAGCAACGCATATTTCGCCTATATCAGAAACATTAACATCAGTGCTTCTAGTGAATTTAGTATTTATGTCCATATGTGAAGTAATGAAGTGTGACGTATCTTGAGTATTGTGATAAATAGCTACGCCTGCTGCTGGAACTTCGATTCTTTCATAACTTACAACAAAGTTGAAATTCGGAATATCAAGTGGTTTCTTCGTTTTTCATACGAATTTCCGACAAAAGCAGAACATTTGACTTTTTTACGATAGCATCATTTTTTAGGTCAGCTCCATGCGCATGCAAACTTTGACAATTGAATGAAAATATCGATAATCCTTTCTTGTTGGTGGAGATGAATTCTAGAAAAGTTTTGGTGACCGTTTGTAGTGTATGGTTTTGTAACCTTTTCAATTCTAACGTTAGATCCTCTCGATGACTTGTTGATCTTTTATGATGTTTATCGGTTTCTGAAGCATTTAGAGGTGTTCCTGTTCTACCAATCCAAAATTTCCAGCTGCTGCTAATATTTTCTTGTGAGTAACCAAAAATGAACCTTGAATCCTCGTTACTCTTGTTAAAGCTACGTAAACTAATTCTCTAGGATGTTTGCGATCGTATTCGTAGACAATAGCATCATAAGTACCTCCCTGTGATTTGTGAATAGTCATTGCCGAAGCAGAAATTATGGGAAAATGTTAAGGATCTAAGCAAATATGAAAAACGGATATTTAAATAATCCTAATTCCCTGACAATATTTTTTCGTAAATTTCTAATAATAAAATCGAATTATATAAAATTATAGATAATCATTTTGCAAAAAGTAGAAGAGCATATGTTTTATTTTTGACAATTTAAATTAATAAATAATGATTTCGAAATATTAAATTTTTAAATACAATAAAATATTTAATGGAATTAAAGTCGGAGTCGTTTTCATTATTTCAAACTAAAGATTTTAATTATATAAAGTAATAAACTATAATTTTGCATTTTTAACCATAGTTTAAACTTAAACACATGAATCTTGAATTATTATTAGATTTTATAAAATTTTTAATTTCAAAATCCACGATAAAATTATGATTGAACAACTAGATGTACGTTTTACCACGGTAGTAAGAAAACGTCTAAGCCACTGTGAAATACTAATCCGGATTGCGTGATGCATTGCAGAGGTTAAATATTAGAAAATAAATAATACAAAATTTTCAATCGCCAGAATAAATACGAAGTTTTAAATAATATAAAATCTTCAAACGCAAAAATAAGTATTTAAAATAATTTTCTGTTTTTTTGTTTTTTATCTTAAAAATGTTAGTATATTTATTTAATAATCACACTATTGTACTGCACAATGATTCTTCAATTAAACGATTCAAATAATAATCAAACAAAAACACTATTTTAACAATGCTCAGTTTATACACATTGAACTTTTCACTAAATCCATTCAATTTCACTTATAAGATATACCCAGCACTATACGTCAGCTGTATAGCTACAGATAAACTGCTATAAGCATGTCGGTGACTCGAACGCACGAGATTTCACCCATCTAAAAAGTGTCTAAAGCGAACAGTACACTGCGCATGCGCCAGTCAGAGCATGTCGGTGACGCGAACCCATAAGATTTTCCCCTACCAAAAAGTGCCCAACGCCGCTAAAGAAGTTTTCACTTCAAAAACATGCTGAAGAAGAACAAAAAGTAAATATATAAAACCTCTTTGGCGAAAATTTTATTGTGGCTTAGGCTACACAAGGAGATTCAGAAAAAAACCCCTTTTAACTTGCATAATTGAAATGTCCCATGTATATATATGCACACCAATGCAAATAATTTTCATCAAGAATGTATCAACGGCTGTTCCTCACCCATTAAAACGATATCCCTGTTGTGATTTATTGCGAGTAATAAATCATGTGTAATTTGGAGAAGAGGAAACAGTAAGAAAATCTAAATCGCAGTGAATAAAAGGCGCAGACATCAGCTCTGTGAAATTTTTTGTGCCTGCATTCATTCACTCAGTAATACTGAATACAGACATTTCATATATATACTAGCTTTCATGGCCCGGCGTTGCACGGGCTTTTACCGAGTGCATACATATGTGCATTGATAAAAAAAACGTACAAAATGACAAATGAAATTCATAAAGTGTCTTTTTTTAAACTAAATTTTTAAAAAAAATAAAGATAATCAGTTTTATAATATTTTTTAAAAATATATGACTAACTATGTTTTGCTCATTATTTTACATATGTGTATAAAATGTTTCACATATTCAAGAAATATTTTTTATAAGAATTCATAAAATTATTGGTAATGAATTCAGTGGTATGAAATTTCCTGAATGAAATCAAAAACTATAATAATTATATAAAATGAGTGAGCTTGTGAATCATGACACAGTTATGAAATAGCAATATAATAAGTAACAAAATATAACATGCATGCAGCTATTTCATGTTTAATTATGGTTTGTTTATTATGGTACATATGTGTGTAAAATACTTTTCATATTGAATAAATATTGCTGTAAGAAGTGGTATATAAATGAAAAAATGTATTACAAAATGATATTATGTTCAGTAAAACAAAGAAAAAAATACTTTGAAATTAAAATTACTTTTGTAACCTGAGAGAATGCTTGAAGTATTACAAGGCTCGGGAAATAGACTGGCAATTAATAATGAAGTATATAATTGATGAACATTGCTATTAGTCTTTCTACGGAAATTATGCTTATTTAACTGAATAAACCTTTTTTCTCTCTAACAGTTAAAAAAAACATGATAAATGAAATTGATAATAACAGTATCCATTTATTTAATTTTTGTAACATTTAAAACTACCTTTGTATTGGAAAAAAAAAAATTGTGTGGAACCATTAGCCTGTGCATTAAATATTATATTTAAAGCACAGTTTCCAGAGTGAGGGGCGAGGACCCTGTTCCACATTTCACTCCACAATACACAAAATAAGTGTTTACATAAAAAAAACTGTTTTAATAGTTAATTATCTATACACTTATCTTGCATTATTAATGTCTACATTTTTAAATTTCAGAATCAAAAAATACTAACGCACATATGTACATTGATAAAAGTGTATATTTATTTTAACTTTTTAAATTTCAGACTACCCTTTTTTTTTAAAGAAAAAAAGTAAAGATTATCAGTTTTATTATGTTTTTCAAAGATAATATGCAGGTATTTAATTCAAAAACTTGTTAATTATATTTTTTTCATTATTTTATACATGTAAAATATTTTTCACATGCAAGAAATACTTTTATATGTGATACATAAATGAAAAAAAGTATTACAAAATTACATTATGTTTCATAAAACGAAGGAAAAAATATTTTGAAGTTAAAATAACTTTCGTAACTTTAAAGAATGCTTGAAGTATAATTACACTGTAAACATTACATGGAAAATATGGGTTCAACACATCAAAAAATTTCATACAACTATTAATGATTTATAATTTTAGAAATAACATTTTGTAACATTTATAACTACCTTTCTATTCGAAAAAAAAAATTGTGTGGAACCATTAGCCTGTGCATTGAATATTATATTTAAATCACAGTTTCCAGAGTGAGGGGCGAGGACCCTGTTCCACGTGTCACTCCACAGTACGCAAAATAAGTGTTTACATAAAAAACTGTTTTAATAGTTGATTATGTATACACTTATCTTGCATTATTAATGCCTACATTTTTAAATTTTTAAGGGTACCAGAGCACATCATACACTTTAAAAAAAGAAATTGACTTTTTGATTGCAATTTAAGAAATAGATTACATAAAAAACTGTTTTAATAGTTGATTATGTATACATTTATCTTGCATTCTTAATGCCTACATTTTTTAATGTAAAACTGCTTAAATAGTTGATTATGCATACACTTATCTTGCATTATTGCCTACATTTTTAAATTTTTAAGGGTATCAGCACATCAGACACTTTAAAAAAGAAATTGACTTTTTGATTGCAGTTTTAAGAAAATAGAGTGAGGGGCAAGGACCCTGTTTCACATGTCACTCCACAGTATGCAAAATAAGTGTTTACATAAAAAACTGCACATGTCACTCCACAGTATGCAAAATAAGTGTTTACATAAAAAACTGTTTTAATAGTCGACTATGTATAAATCTTACTTACATTATCTTACATTATTAATGCCTACATGTTTAAATTTTCAAGGGAACCAATATTTTGAAATTAAAATAGCTTTCATAATGTATTACACCGTCAACGATACACGGAAAGTTGGGGCTCAACAAACCACAAAATTTCATGCAAATATTAATGATTTATAATTTCGGAAATTAAAAGAACATTGATAAAGAAAAAGTGACATTTTTATTAATATGATATGTATGTGTGTTATAAAACCAACTGAAGAATACTCTCATCATATCCAAAATGCTTTCCAATGAACACCAAAAATCTATTTTATGCACCACGTCATCCGTCAACAATACACAGAAACTGTGTTAGATAAAAACAAAAAAGTAAGTACCACCCATCAACAATACACAGAAACTTGGGGTAAAACACACCACAAGGTCCATGAACCATTGTAGATTCGACAACTTAATGCATTTGAGAATCAAGGGCATCTTACACTCTAACGTATCACAAAAGCTTAAAGTAAAACTTCACGGAAAACAACATTTTTTGTAAAAACTCTATTTGAACCATTTAATTTCCCTTGTTTCTTCGTGTCGTTTACCAAAACGCGAACGTAATGCATGGATGTAGCTCTTGAGAAGGCAACATACAACATCCCATGAGAAAATACTGGCTGGGGCAAATATATTCCTACTTTTTGAAGAGTCTGTCCCTGAGATTTATTAATGGTCATAGCAAAACCAAGCCGAACTGGAAACTGTCGCCTTTGAAGTTGGAAAGGTAGATTGCTGTCAGAAGGATGAAGCGTAATTCTCGGAATAAAGGCACGTGAGCCTTTTGTATGCCCAGTCAAAATTTCAGCATCTATTACATTGGGCATGAGTTTCCGAATAATCAAACGCGTTCCATTACACAGTCCTGCAGATGGATTTAAGTTCCTGAGCAACATAATCACGGCTCCTACTTTCAAATTAAGTATGTGTGGTGGCATTCCAGAAGGAGTTATTCCGTTGATGAAATCCAGTTGAAAATTGTTCTGTTCTTCTTGATCTTCAGAAATAATGCTGTCTGCGCTGAAATATGTAACATTCTGGCCTGGAAATCTTGCTAAAACTTGTTCGTTGATTTTCAGAGAATCCTCATTCTTGGGGCATAAAATAGCCTTTCCCGACAGATTTTCCATATCAAAAACAGATGATCCAAAAATTTCATCAACAATGGACTCCTTCACGACACATTCTTCGGGAATTTCCACAATATCTTCTCCTAATTGGCAGTCATTCTTCAAAGTTCCATTGCCGAGATGCAGAAGCCAACTTGCAAAATCCTGTTCATGGGGTTCAGTTCTCATATTCCTAAAGAGTGAAAATTGCTTGAATGAGCTCCAAAGAGGTGAATTCTTCAAGCAAGTCTCAACAATTGCTGTTCTATTAGCATGTACTGCAACAGGTAAAATCTGTCGCCAGTCACCACCAAGAACAAAAACCTTGCCTCCAAACGGTACGTCTAAGTCCATCAGATCTCTGAAAAGCCTGTCAACTGCACTCAAAGCATGATGAGGAGTCATAGTGCACTCATCCCAGATAATAATCTTCGCCGCCTTAAGAAATTTCCCCTCTTCAGTGTTATGACGAACACCACATGATGAATTATCCAGAATGGGGACCGGTAACTTGAATCTTGAATGCGCTGTTCTGCCGCCTTCCAAAATTATAGCTGAAATTCCAGTCCATGCAACAGGAACAACAATTTCCCCCAATCCTCTTACTGAATGAATTATGGCATTGAATAAAAAACTTTTGCCGGACCCAGCAAAAGCATTCACACAAAATGCCTTAGATGAAGCCTCGTCAACATCTTGGATTGCAAGAATAACTGCATCGAAAATTGTACGCTGCTCCGGATTCAACATTGACATTAGTCTCTCACCTTCTTGCCTTTCTTCTTCTAAGTTGTAAAAATCTGTATTGACATATGCGTGAGAAATGGCAGGTTCTGGCAATCCAATGCTCATGAGGGTCATGTTGTGAGCATGAAGTTGATCGGCTATGTTGTGCAATGCAAGATCTACACTTTGCTGCACTGAGGTGTGGAACTCAAAATCTTCAGACAAATAAGATTTAAATTTTTCCCAAAGTGCCAGAGGTGATGTTGGATTACAAAAAACGCAAATAAAAGTAAACAACTGCCTTAACTTTGATGGCATTTGAAAGCTACATGCCTCCCTCAAGCAGTTTCTCCACTCACCATCATCTTCCAACAAATTCCTAACACGACACGCCTCTTTGAAAGAAATCATTTCAACACCCTCAAAGGTTCGTAACTCTTCAAAAGACTTAGCTCCCGGAACATGAAACAGAAGCATCCGTAGATGAAATCGTTCAATGTCTTTCGGACTAACAGAATATAACCTTGACACAATTCGGTCTCCCAATCGTACACGTCTCTCCCATTTATTGTTCTTCCAAACAAAATGCTTCGGAATGTCAGCATATATGTATCTGTTGGCATCAGGATCCGTTCTGTTCAATTCAAACCAAGCTGTCAGCATGGTATTCCTTTGAGCAGCTCTTTCCAGTGCTTGACGCTCTTCATCATCCAAGAAGTACACCGGCTGCATGTTTGGCAAATGCACTGGCAAACGAATGATTGCATGGGATTTCTCGTGCATTTTCTTTTCTAGAAGTCGCCACATTGCTTCAGGCGCAGATACATATCTTGCATTCAAAAAGGTCTGTATCTCATCCCATGTAATTAGCCCCTGGCCATTGTCCTCGAAGACAACCTTTGCACAGTCATGACCCTTGTAAACGTACTTGAAGATATATTTGACGGACTTCAGCGAACTGCAGATTTCCACATTAATATGGGCATTGTATTTTTTGGTGAGGTATGGGTTATACGGCACAATCCACCTATTATCAACAACATTGCCATTTATCACAATATGATTTGCGTTGTCACGACGCCTATACATTGGATAACCATTGATGTTCTCAGCAGTTGTTTCTCTAAATTGCTTGGGGTATCCCTTTGTGCAAACACCATCAACGATACATGGAGCATTGGGGTTCAACACACCACAAGGTCCATGAATCATTGTAGATTTGACAATTTCATGCAATCTAGGATCCACTGTCTTGTCTGGCAGTTCTGCTGAGACTAACCGATCGATGCTCTCCGGGTCCCTTATTTTATCCTCTTCTGCTAATATGAGCAATAGATGCATGTGCGGTAGTCCTCTCTTCTGAAACTCTATGACATGAATGTCTGCAACTATGCGACCAAAAATACCGTTTTTTTCAAATCTTGCAAAAGTGCTTTCTTCTTGATGTCGAAAATTCTGGCAACTAAGTCGGGACGATCATGAGGCTTTTGTCCAGGAAAAAGGTTGTCTTTGATCTCTTTCCACTTTGGGTTGCAAGTGAAAGTCAAAAACAAGTCGGGCTTACCAAAATCTCTAACAACCGACATGGCATCCTGAAAGTTCTGTTGCATTGTTCTAGGACTTCCAATGAAACTTGATGGCAGAATGAGGGTAACACCTGCCTTCATGCCAGCTTCGGTAGCCAGAGCATTCACGTGGTCAGCAAGACCCAAATACGATTCAACTCGCAGTGTTCTCTGATTGTGACGAATGAAATTCAAACGGTTACCCTCAACCTTAACATAAGAATACACAACATACTGCTGCATAAGCTTACCTCCATACAAAATAGGATTGAAAATATCTTTCCTAACTGATAAACGGTGCACATAAAACTGTAACTCGGTAAAACTTTGATGAACGCGAAAACCTTTCTCACCACATGGAAAAAATAAAACGTAAGTCATTGGATCGCAGTTAGGATTGAGAGTATTAATCCTGAACAGTTGGCGTTGTTTGGGATAAATGCAGATATCCCGGTTATTTGGTGGAATGCCATCAGAGCTTTTAAACACCATTGCAACCTCATTTGTTTTGGGAGCATTATATCTTCCTCTGTGCTGGTCAGAATCAAGTCTCTTATCACTGATGTACATGGTAACGTTTTCCGACGCCTCATGTCCTTCTTCACGAATCACCTGCTGCTCCAGTTCCCACATCATTTTGTACGCAGCAGCAAAAGGGTTGACTCTTCTAATTATCTCATCAAATCTTCTCATAAGTTCCAGATTGCATTCAGAATTTTGACAACGCTCCATTCGTCGACAAGTAGCAAGTTCAGAATCCAAAACATATAACTGAGCAAATTTTTCTTCTCCTGCTTGAGCTGGATGTAAATGAGAAGTCCTGTGATAAATTTGACCATGAATTCTGAAGCAATATGCTCCTCTACCGGCAGGTGGTACAATCTGTGCGCCCATTGAAGCAAAGGACAGAGCACTGTTGTACGACCTTATGTTTTTCTTGAAATGCTCAGATAAATCATGGCTACCATCCATCAATCCTTTCATTTCTACTGGATATGTTGAAGCTTCTTCAATTATCTTCCCATTATGGCAGCAATGTGTGTAAGCTCCTCTGACATTCTTTTCTGCCCCAAAATACAAACCCCCACATTTCAGACAAACATTGCCCATTTCTCCACAGTTATGCTCTTCAACAACTGGGTAAAGAAAGGTTCTTGCGGCATAAAAAGTTTGTATCTGAAGGAAGTTTTGTTCTTCAGTGACGTTCAGATGGCGTCCTCTTGCATGCTGTGCCATGGTTGACAGTCGGTGACTTCTCTGTTCTTCTTTTTTTTTTTTTTTTGCATCGTGATTCTCTGTTCTTCCGTTTCCTCCGCTCTTCTCTCCTGGTCACGTTGTGCCATGGCTGCCAATCGGTGACTTCTCTGTTCTTCCGATTCCTCCGCTCTTCTATCCTGGTCACGTTGTACCATGGCAGCCAATCGGTGACTTCTCTGTTCTTCAGTTTCCTCCGCTCTTCTCTCCTGGTCACGTTGTGCCATGGCTGCCAATCGGTGACTTCTTTCTCCTTCAGTTTCAGTGGCTCTTCTTTTGCCTTCTCTAATTGCCTGCCTTCTACGGGCAGCATCACCTGTAATGCTTCTTTTCCGTTTAGGCATTGCAGATGAAAAACAATCAAAACAAAGGGGGGGGGGAAACTATTTAAAACTTTAGAGCTAGACCTGATTTACAAATTGAATTAATACGATGCAATGATTTTCAACATTAAAACATGCTAAATAAATTACTACAAAATAAAGTTTCAAGCACCTATTTTTACTTTTAAGAAAGACATATACAAAAACAATTTAAAGTTTATCACTGATCTAATATTATGCAAATAAATACGTTACGCGTTTGAAGAATTACTTTGAAAATCTACAACAAAATTAAAATAGAAACAATCAAACAAAGTAAAAATATTAATTAAAACTTAACAGCTTAACTTTTAAAAAAGACACATACAAAATGAATTTAAAGTTTTGCACTATACTCTACAAATAAATACGTTAGGTTTGAGTAATTCCTTTGAAAATCGACAACTAAACTAAAACAGAAACAATCAAACAAAGTAAAAATATTAATTAAAACTTAAAAAG
Organism: Trichonephila clavata; assembly: GCA_019973975.1. Lineage (NCBI taxonomy): Eukaryota > Metazoa > Arthropoda > Arachnida > Araneae > Nephilidae > Trichonephila > Trichonephila clavata. Next base: position 100,422 of record BMAO01032177.1, read on the forward strand.
AGAGTACTTATCTTTTTTTCTTTGTCCAAGAAATGCTAAAAAATGAGTTAGCTTTTTTTTCTTTGACCATAGAAATTCCAAAATATTTTAGAAATGGCGGTAAGCCAGAGCAGCCAGATTCACGATTGTCACATAACGATATTCACATAACGATTGAAAAATTTCGATTCACGATTACATTTAAATGTATTGTAAAAAATTTATTGATTTTTGATATTTAAAAAGAAAATTAATAATAAAGAATATATAATATGAACATAGGTTTTTTTTTTGCCTAAGGAATTTATGTCTTTTTAACTGACTATTTCCGGGGGAAAAAAATTAAAAATCAGAAAAAAACCTTTTTCAAGGGGAAAAAAAAATACGGATATAATTTCGGGTTCATGGGTTTCTGGGAACCCTCAGACCCTTATCTGGCTAGAAAAAGTTCTGTATAGGTCTTGGTTAAGTTGCATTTTCATGCTGGATAGTATGGAGCTTAGCAATTGGATGAGTGGCGATCAGGCCGGTAGGCGGGGCTTCGAGGCGATGATCTTTGGCGGCTCGGTTTTGGAATCTGGTGAAAGAGAGAGTGTCTTCCAATTTGGATGTAGTAGTGATGAGGATATTGGCTCAAAAAAGGCTGCCCATGGGGGTCTGAGTGTGTGTAATGATGTGTGGCGACGCAATGTCCAGTAGGAGAAAAAATTTAAGACAAGTATGAAAAAAACGACCGGCGGGTTTCTACGAGGCGGACATCATCCTTCACATTGACCGCGCACGGCAGTGCTGCAGTTATAGTCTTGAGTGTAGCGGGAGCTCTCAGCACTCCGCCACCAGACAGTTAACCAATGTTTGGCTAAATGTAAAATCGCCTATTTTAAATTATTTTAAAAAATCATTACCTTTATTTTAAGGGCGTAATTTTTACGTTAATGCTCTCAAACATCACCAACTATTTGCAAAAATAACGTACTTTGAAATAAAAAATGTACAAATTACTACTTTTTAATTTATTTCTCAGAAAAAAACATAAGTTTACGAAAATCACAAAATGTTTTTTAAAATCCGTAATTTTGAAGCAATTTTTTCAATCTTCGTATATGTTACGGATAATATTACTGTACACACGGAAAAAAGGTTTTGTGAGATTACCTTCATTAATGACGAAGTTATTCAATGTGAAGTAAAAATTAAGACTACTTTTTAAAAATTCTATAAAAAAAAATGTTTTGGGAATTTTATTTTTTAAATGAATGGATCTAAAAGAGAAAGGCTTGAAGTTAATTAGTGTAGAATATCGATTTAATAACACGAAAAGTAATTCATACCCAACGATTTAGAAATAATTTTCATAAAAACGCATCAGTTTTAACACTATCTTAAAAAATTCGAAAAAAATAGAAAATATCGTTATTTTACAAAAAAAATTATACCGTGTCGTGGCGAAATAAATGATCTTTCCGATTCTGTAATTATTTTTTGTCTAATTTCGACACCGAAAATTAGATGACAATTTTAATATGGTGGAAAACGTAAGATTACCGCTCGGCCGAAACGGAAGGGAAGTTCCGCCAAGTAAGCAACCGGCAGGAGTAAAACAATTAGGCGTTTTAAGGTTTTTAATTAATATCTTTTTAACTAATTACAATATCGGAATATAAATAGGCAATACGGCTTCCCCGGAAAATTCCCGATCTTTTGGTACCTTCCGCGACTTTCTGCGTGGTGCTGTTCGTGAGAAGATAGACGCACATAGATAGATAGATACATAGATACGTTTGTTTACCTTCGAATTTTAATAGTGTAAGATAAACGGAGCTGCACCATGCATATATTCGTTGCGTAGGTTACATTTGCATACATAGTGTGCTTTTTCTTCCGATTTATCTACACTAACGCCGTCACGAAAGGTGTTTCCATCAGGGCCAACGCTAGCACGCCTGCCAGGATTGCCCCAGATATGCGTGCATTGGAAATTTTAAAGAATTGCTTATTTGCCATTATTTTGAACACTACACAGTGTTTATTTACAATTTAAGCTACATATTTTTCTATTTGTAATCGTTTGAATTACACAGTGCTTATTTTCATATACTACTAAAAAATTATTTTAAGAATTTTTAATTCAAATATAATGTGTCAAGTATAAAATTAATTAACTTATGACAATTCAAAATTGTTAAATATTCAATTCTTTGAGTTAATTAAGATCAAAATAATTGTAACTCAATATAAAAAGCAAGATCTCTTGCATATTATCTTATATTTCACACATATAATACTAAGTAAAGTTAGAGAGTATTTAGAAATTTTTTTTATATTTCTAGAATTAAAAATTAAAAAGGGTATAAATTTTCCATAATATTAAAGGAGTTATCCAGTTAAAATGACACAATTAAAATTCTCTTTAAAAAAATCAGGATATATTGCAAAAAGAACGATTGAACTATTCACAGATTCTGAGTTAAAATGCAGATATGAATTAGATTATCTTGAGTTTGGGTTAAAAATTTACACAGAATATCTTCATATTTCAGCAAAAGCTGTAAAAGGACTTCAGTACAACATATTTGTGTGAAAAGTCTAACACAAGTCAGGAAAAAAAAAACATAACACAGAAATAAATTGGATGATTGACATGAAAAATACACACACATTTACAAATACACTATCTGGCCAAAAGTATCCGGACACCTCTTAAAAAAGTGGTTCTGGCAAGTGACGCAATTGAAAGCTATATAAGTGTTGGTAGTGGTTCGTCAGATTGTATTTATGCGTTTGTGAGGCAATGAGTAAGTCAAAGGAGCTTAGTGAGTTTAATCGTGGCAGTATAGTGGGATGCCACCTTTGTGGGAAATCAGTTCGTGAGATTGCGGACATTCTACATAAATTTGAATCTACTGTGAGTGATGTAATTGTGAAGTGGAAATATCGAAGCACTGAAACGGCTGAAAAACGAACCGGTAGGCCGAAAATACTTGGTGAACGCAGCCGCAGAACTCTGAAAAGGGCAGTGAAACAAAATCGCAAGTCCTCGTTGGTGAAAATTTCTCAGGAGTTCCAAAGTTCATCAGGAATTAGTGTTAGCAGCAGGACTGTCCGTCGAGAGTTAAAACACTTGGGATTCCATGGTCGTGCAGCTGCTCACAAGCCAAACATCACTCCACAGAATGAGAACCATCGATTGCAAGGGTGTAGAGCTCACCGTCGTTGGACTGTGGATATGTGGAAAACTGTTCTTTGGAGTGATGAATCTCGCTTTACAGTCTGGCAGTCGGATGGACGCGTCTGGGTTTGGCGGATGCCCGACGAACGTCTCTTTAGTGACTGCATAGTGCCGACTGTTAAGTTTTGTGGTGGAAGCATAATGGTGTGGGGGTGTTTCTCGTGGTTTGGCCTGGGTCCGTTAGTTCCTGTGATTGGAAACATGAACTCTGAGATGTATGTGGACTATCTGGACAATGCTGCACTCCCAACTCTATGGCAATATTTCGGGGAAGGCCCATTTCTCTTCCAGCAGGATAACTGCTCCATTCACCCATCGACTTGCTTGCACCGACGTGGTTTGACTAAATGGGTGTTCAAAAACTGGACTGGCCTTCTCAGATCCCCGATCTAAATCCCATAGAACACCTTTGGGATGAATAAGAGCGCAGATTACGTAACCAGCCAAATCGACCATCCTCACTGCAAGCACTCACTTCAGCTGTGATGGACGCATGGAAGGCAATCCCTATGGTCACCTATCAAAAATTGGTGGAAAGTCTTCCCAACCGTGTGCAAAAGGGGAACCAACATCATATTAATATGTGCCTCAGGACGCTCTAAGTCCATACCACTGGGTGTCCGGATACTTTTGGCCAGATAGTGTAACAATAGAACCCGATTTTAATTTTTTTGTCCAAAACAACCTTGGTCTTTGGTATCCAGCTTCAAACTACATTGAGCTGTCCTAATTCCTTCAATTTATGGGGGGGGGGGATTTAAAAGTAACATTTATAAATAAATATTATTTAGTCAAAAAATTCATAATGCAATTTAAATTTAGAATAAATTGAAAACAAATCACAATTGGTATTCTTCAGTTTAACAAATATGCATGAATCAAATAAATGTGCAAATTATTAGTACAATTACTCGGATTACCATACGATATTAATAAATTTTAAATCGTGAGAGCATTCTGCACTTTCCTACATTTTATGTGTACAGTGGCGGCGCTAGATCATGCGTGGACGTCGGCGAAATCAGGGTTCGCGAGGCCTCCTTTTTTTCCCAGTCAAGAAAACGTTAAATTACATAAAAAAAAGCCGAATTATAGTTAAACTAATGTATGAGTAAACGAGATTTATTGCTAATCAAATGATGACAAAAATTACACAAATAGAATTTTTTATAATTAAAAATTTTAATTTAATTTAAATAATTATAAATAATTAAAAACTTTACGAGGCCGGTTGCCGAGGCCTAACGCCGCCACTGCATGTGTATCATTATCAGTTCATGAAGCTTGAAGAACCTTGATCCTTCATACGGTTGAATATTCACGGGACATAATCAAGATGCTCTGAATTTTCTACAAAGCAATTTAATTCCTATAATAATTGGCAATGCTTAATTCATGAGATCTATATTAATAATAGTTGACTATTGTACAAGAGCAAAATAAATAGCTTACAAAAAGGCTTAGTTAAAATTATTATTTTAATTAGTAAATCATCTCAATCATAAAACCATATATTATAAATCATAAAACAAAATATTGCTTTTATTTTTTTAGCCCGACTGATTCAATTTACACTTGAAATTATAAATTACCCTAACAAAACTGGTGTATCTATAGTTCATTTTGATTTCTATGTTTCGTAATTACACCCACTATATGCAACACAAAAAACAATTGAATTCATACAACAAATATTCGTGTATAATAACAGAAACAGGTTATTTTTTTGAATTAACATATGTCTAATAAATACAAATATAAGTGATTGCGTAAACACAAACCTGTTATGAAATAACACAGATTTAACACTCGCTTACCAATTTTTCGGTTGCAAAGTAGCCTCCCATTGTAACCATGTAGATGGACTCAGAGGCGGCGTAAGGCATGGGCCTCGCGGTTCATAGGGCCTCAAAGCCGAAATAAATTAAACGAAAAGTAAGCAAAATCCATCAATGCATACCGCAGAATTTTTTATAAATTGGAAAATTCTCAACTCTCTCTCTCTCTTTTCACCATAAGATAGAAAAAAATTAATATATCGGCTTTTTTAAAAAAAGATATTAAGCAGCCTCCGCGCGGCAACCATCCAGACCGAGGGCAGATTTCGACGGTGCAGGTTCTCTGCGTCGCTCGTTCTCTCCACCTCACCCTGAATTCAAGTTGGCCTCTCTACGCTCCGGCTCGCCGGACTAGGCAGTGGTCGAAATAGAAACTCATACTTTCACAAACACACAATAACACACCCCACATTAATTTAAAGACATTCACTATAAATTTCTTAATACCTTTTAAACTATGAATGTATTTTTTCCGTAGTTCACAAAAGTACTTTTGTATCAAGCTAAATTTAATTTTTCTTAATTACTCATGATCTCAAATGCAGCAATGGGCTAAGGTAAAGCTGAACCCAAGCAATTCCCGGTTTTTCCCATGATAGGAACTTAAACTTACGTGTGGGAAGCAGGTTCTCCGTGAATTATTCAACCTATTTAAGAAAAGATATTCTATTTATCGGTGCGTGTGAAAGCATATGAATAAATAATTCGAGAAAATATTGTTTTCCATTTTCTTTTATTAAAAATTTCTCAACTTTGTCGTTTCCACTCATGCGTTCATATTTAGTGTGGCAAAATTAGCTGGAATTAAGCTGCTATCGAGCGGAGTCCCCGGTCAGAGGTGGGGCATAGTTCAGGACTTTCCATCGTTAGAAAGTCAATTAAACATCGCATGCAGACGCAGTCTTGCTTCATGTTTCTATATCATATTATGAATTTTAAAAGTATTTGATGTGAGAATAAATAATAATGGTACAGGGCATTTTTTATAAATTATCAATCATGGCAAGCTTAGGCACTAAGAAAGATAGAGATCTAGGGAGAAAATGGGAATATAGTGCAGCAAAAAGAAAATCGGAAAAAGTTGTATCCAACCAGGTTTAAAATTCAGGTATAATGAAATTTCTTGGCCAGACTGACTATAAAATCAAATTAATCGGTTCCATCGACTTTTCAACAACATTTATCCATATCCGAGTCTCCGTTGAATTTGGAAGTTTCTCCAGATTCACCGACTATTGATACAGAACGACGAAAAATGGGAAATATAAATAGGATCAAAAGCTTGCCAATCGTAATCTGACGCTGAGATTTCTGTGTTCACGTTGAGTAACAAAAGTCACAATCAAGAAGAGGAGATTAAGATCAGTTCTTCGCCTGTGAACAGAGATTCCAGTGACGTAGTGAAACAAGCATTTTCCATTTTTGACCCGGGATTGTGTATGTTTCCCATAACAAATGCTCACCGTTCATGATATAGTTCAAAGTGGTCCCACACAGCTGTTAAATAACAGAGGTGAATATTATTCTAAAGAGGATGATCATAGACACTTTTCCAGTTTTCACCTCTCAAGAAAACTAAATAATGGCGAAACTCAACGTCGTCGCTGCTTGGTTTATTCAAGTTCTAAAAATAAAGTGTTTCCTGTGTTCCATGCAGATTATGGCTACTGAAATAGTATAGGAAGGGTGCTGTGATTGGAAACACCTAAGTAGTATTTTACACAAACATGAGAATACTAAACAAGAGGCCTATATGTTCCGATGGATAACATTAGAGAAGGGAATAAAGCACGGGAAAACATTAGACCGAGAAAACGAAAGCCTGATTCTTGAATCTCAAGAACATCGATACAATTTGTTTGAGAGATTAATTGATATTATAAACTTCTTTAGCCTATCATAATCTGGCGTTTAGAGATCACAGAAAATCTCTTAAAACAGGCGATGGCACTAAGAATTCTGGAAACTTCATAGACTTATTTAAATTGATATCTAAATATGATCCTACGTTACGGGAACACATAAACCTCATTGATAATAAACAACTTGCACACCATTATCTAAGCCACGATATTCAAAATGAATTGATCACAATCACGTCAAACACAATTATCAGTGAAGTGTTTGGTAGGATAAAAGAGGAAAAATATTCTTTTTTACTCGACTGCACTAGAGACTGTAGTATAATTCAACAAATGTCGGTCATCTTAAGATATTGTTGTACATCAACTGGAAGTATAGAAAAAAACTTAAACGGATTTCTTGCTGTCACTGAAACGACTGGAGAATATTTGACCAATGCAATACTGGGAGAGCTAGTGAAAAAAAATTTCTTAGATATTCAGAACTGTCGGAAAAGGATAAGACAATGGTGTAAATCTGGTAGGCATAAATAATGGAGTCAAAGCTCGAATATTAAACATAAACCCCAGAGCATTTTTCACATATTGCGGCTGTCATAGCTGGAATCTGTCATTGGTACACCCAGCTAATTCGTCAATGGCAACAAAAACATTTTTTGGTTTTATTCAGAAGATTTTTTTTTTGCTCCTATTTTCAAATTCCATCAAAAACTGGAAAATTATCAATACCATAAGCAACTTATGACAATCTGTTCAAGCCCATTTACGCATTACTCTTGAACATTTACGTACATTTTGTTGCTGGATCAAACAGTATCGACAAAATGGATTCGAAGAATGCTTGTCTGACGCTCGTAAGTTTATTGAGAAAAACAGTTACGATTTGCCAAAAGATTTTAAAAATAAAAGGGTATCCAAAAAGAAAAAAAATGTTTAGTTATGAAGGCGGCGATAAGCCTATAGAGTCTGTCAAAAGCCAGTATGAAACAGACTTTTTTAATACCTTGATTGATTCTGTGATAAGCAATATGGGTTCAAGATTTATGTCTTTCAATAAACATTTCGAAAATTATGGTTTTCTCTATGATTTAAACAAGTTTAAAAATATTCTAAAAGAGCAAATACTGAAAACTATCAAGATTTACATACAGTCCTGCAAGTAGGTGAAAACAGTGACTTCCAACCTTACGAATTATTTGAAGAATTACAAAATATGAGATCTCCCAAATTTACCCAACACCAATACAGACGTGAAACATCTGCTCCAATATGTTATAGAGAATGCTTTGAAAGAAATTTTTCCAAATATTTACATTGTCTTTCGAAATTTGTTAACAATACCTGTAAGTACCACTTCTGCTGAGAGGAGCTTTTCAAAATCAAAACTGATAAAAATAATTATGTAAGAAATACATGGGTCAGGAAAAACTTTCAGCTTTTTCAGTTTTATCTAATGAAGCAGATATAGCATCTAAGATAATTTACGATCCAATCATTAAGGATTTCAGCAAAACTAAAAGTAGAAAATTTAAGTTTCTTTTAATTTTTCCTTTTTTTTCCCATTATTATTTAATGTGCCAAAGAAATATGGTTAAAAATTTCCGTTTTTCTTCATGAATAAAAATTACTTTTTTATTTTATTAACCCTTTTCTTACACCACCAGAGGGACTCGTGAAATGTATCTTGCCCACATTAAGTTCAGATCTCGCGCTACCTCTGTTTAGCAGATTGGACGTGCTAGTACACTATGAGAAATGATGTTCCTTTAAATAATTTTCTTCAACGAAGTGATTTCGAGAGACATAGAGGAACTGCTAAAGGCAGGGACGTCTTAAGACTCTTCGAGGCCCTGGGCCCCTATACAAAAGTAGGCCCCTCCTGAGATGCTTAAAAGTAGACCCTATATAGTATGCATTGTCAAATATTCGTTTAAACGGAAATTTGAAACAAATCAATGTGTACGACTCAAAATCTCAAAACCCTATGTGGGCTCAAACCGGCTCGACCGCGAACCGCATTTCGACTAAATAAGTTTATTTGTTTATGATATTAGAATCAGACATGGACGTCATCACGTTATAATACAGTCATACCACTTTTCCCAATTGACATGCAGTTTGAAATTGCTTGTTTTTTGGGGAATGTGTAAAAGAATAACATTTGACCATATTAAAATTATTTGGATCATGATCTTAGTAAGACAGAGTCGAGAACGAAACGAGGCCCCCCACTGAGGTCGAGACCCTGGCCCAGTTGGCCCATGCCTTAAGACGTCCCTGGCTAAAGGCAAATGGCTCCATTTACTTCTTCCTTCGGCAAGCTGGAAAAATTCTCACCAACCCTTCGTAGGGGCTACACTTTCTCTTATTACTCTTTTACCTGCTTTTGGGGGTTCCAACGAACATTTCTCCTTCCAAGGAATTCAGGGTCAATGGTAGTTAATTGCAACAGTGCGGTCAGCTACAATTTATATCCGAGGTCGAACTTCACAGTCCAGTCAAAAACAGCTAACTTACTGTTTATTTCAGCCACTGTCATTCCCGGGAATTCCCAGGAACCAAGTATGATTCAAGGGAATGCAAGAAGTGTGAAAATCTGACGATTTCCTCGGAACCCGGGATGCGACTTTTGAAACTATCATGCATTGGGCACCCCTTGGCGAGATTTGCATATGCTTGTAGCTGGGTGACAAAATACGTTTCCGCACATGTGCTGTGTACTCCACACAATGGTTACATTCAGAGGCGGATTAAGGTAGTTGGAGGCCCCTGGCGGTAAAAGGTTTGAGGCCCATGGGCTTAAGAGTCGAAAAACTAAAATAGTGAAAAGAGTCGCTTACTTTAAATTCTCAAAATAAAATGTATTGCGAAAAAAAATTCATCGGCTAAAGAAAAATCTTAACTGAAGAAAAAAAATTAAAAGCCTTACTTATAAAAGCTTATAGTGTTGCTATACAGTTTGATTTCTCTTTGGCAAATTCATCCATTATTTTCACCCTATCTATTTTGTCCGAAGCATTTTATACTGTATATAATATGGCCATGTTGTTCAATTTCTCTTTTCTCCTATAGTATTTCTTAAATTATTTTTAACACGTTTTAAAACTAAAAAAAGATCATTCACCTGATACATTCGATATCGGTATTGTTAAAAATATTTTCAAAAGTTTTTCTACATTACGATTTTTTTTACATCTCGATAAATTCCTCGTGGGGTTTTCATTGTATTTTTTTCTTTTCATTTCTTGTTCCAAGGTGGCGTGGTTAGTTTGTCGCTGGCCTTTGCACTTCATCAAGCCCCTACCAGCGCTGGGGGCCCCTGGCGGCCGCCAGGTCCGACACCCGCTTAATACGCCACTGGTTACATTTTCGCTTGTACTTCGTTTACGCTGTATGTGCGACTGAATTTTCTTTTCAATACCATTTAAAATTCACTTTTCTGCATAATTATTTCTAAAATAACTTTCTATCCATTTTGTTCCAATTTCTAATGCTATATGTATTTATTTTTTAATTAACTTCTTTGTTTTGGAATTTATTTTCAACCTACAAACTGATCAAGTTCTGTATCGTATAAGAGGAAATTTCCCTGTTTGCTTCCGTCCCATCCCAGATCATCACTTCCTTTCATTTTAAGTAAATAATTTTCAATGCTGTTCAAAGGGGATCGAGTAGAATCATTTTTAATTAGAGTGTAATTAATGAATGTGTTTATCAAACCAATGATGCAAAGAAGAAATTTTTCGAAGAATTTGAATATAAAGTAATATCTTCCATTACAAGAATAAAACTATTTTTCTTTTTTCAATTTTAATTGTAACTGTAAAGACCTTTTCTCTCCTCCCGAAAAAAATCAATCAAAAATGCATTTATAATTAAAACGACGTTTCTTAAAAAAGCTTGGTTAACCTCAGAAATCTTTGCATATTGACAAACATATAACTAAAAGCACAAATTATTTTACATTTTTTTTACATAATTTTCATAACAAGATAAAAATTTTTGCTTTTCTAAAGTGTAGTTAGGAGAGTTTATACAGAAATTAATGTAACTGAGAAGCTTCCCCCCCCCGGTCCCTAAATTTCAGATTTGATAATCAATTGATTTTTGAGATATTTGAAGTTTATTGAGTGTTGTCAGTCTCAATATTTGATAGTTGAAGGAGTGTGGCTAGTTTCAGTCTCATTTTAAAGCGTTTATCCATTCTTAAATTTAATTAAAAATACTTTTGAGCACAATCAATTTTTTCAGTGAAATGGCTGTATTAACTCTTCAACTTTTAATTCTGAAATTATTCCTGCTCAGGTATGATTCGAAGTCTTTGATTTTTCAAAATAAATTTTTCTTTTAAACATAGTTTTTATAACTTAGAAACTTTTTGCTTTCGTTTTTTTTTTTTTCTTCTCATTGAGAGGTTCAAAACTTCCTCTCAAGTTTCCCTCAAAAGACACAATATTTCAAAAAGATGAAATACACTATTGAAAATGATATATTTAAAATATCCTCCTTCTGCTAATACTACGGTGAGACATCAGAATACAAGTGTTCTGCAAGCAAGTATTGCAGATATAACTGAATTAAATCATGCAGAGTGACTGGCGGCCGCCAGGGGCCTCCAACGCCATTAGGGGCCCCTAGCTTGATGGATTCTTGTTATAAACTCAACACCCAACAAAATGATATTAAACCGATATTGTAACCCCGATGATTTCTAAGCATTTGAGTCGTGTAGCAGCCCTAGCCATCTTTCTCCCGTATATCTGTATCGTTGCAATCTGCACAAAATGTTCGCAAGCGTTTTTTTGCTCAAATTTTATTTCGAACAAACGAATACTATTCAAGTCAAACAAGTTCGTTTTTGGTTCACATCCTGTCCTTAGTTACTCTCGGATACATCTTATACCTAATGGGAGGAAAATCCCAAGAAAAAATTATTGTAGACTAATGAAACTTCGGCAATGCATTTGTTTAGGTAACATATTTAATTGATTAAACTTCCAAGATCACAGGTTAATGTAGATACACTGCGAGAAACGATCTTCAAAACTGAGAGCAAACAGCTCACTTTTGAGTACTTCCCATTCTCAAAATAGCTCCGATGCACGCTTACTCAAATCTGAGAATCGGATATTCTCATATCGAGACACAAGTACATTCTCATTTTTGAACCTGTTACGGGATCAAATTTTTGAGAATGAAAGATCGATATGAGTATATAATGCACTCATATTTGAATCTGTTAATGTATCAAATATGAGTTAAAACAATAAAATGAGTATGAATAGCATTTATTTTCGGTACTGTTGATCTAATATGAATTTTTAACAGAAAAATATTTATTAACCCAAATCTTAAGGGATTTAAAAATGTGATACCTGAGTTGTAAATTTTCACTTTCTACATCTTACGTATTATTTTATTTTCATTTCATGAAATTTTTACACTTAACTTCGAAATCAAAATTCATTTTACATTTATTGTGTGTTAACAAAAAGGTACTCGCATATTATCGCGAAAGTGCCTAAGTTAAAGATAACTCGCCAAATTTTGGCAGTAACGATTTCGCATGTGTCCTACGCGCTGAATTAGCAACCATGTACTTCGTTTTATATAATGTCGCCAATACGGTGGCGACAATACGCAAGTATCAACAAAAATATTACTTTTCGAGAAAAAAAAATGCAACTATTATTTGATCACAAACTGCATGTCTTCGAACTTTTACCGCAAATATAAATCTTTGAAAACTGCAAAAATGAGAATTCGATGTAATAGTTAAACAAATGTGTATGCATTTTGAACTAGTTCCAGAAGCAATTTGATTCATTATTTATATTTATGTTTCTCTAGAAGCATTATATTGTTTCCTTAAAATCATATACAAGCAGAAAATTAACTTTTATTTAAAAAAATTCAGCCCTTCAATAATAAGTTATTAGAAATATCTAGGAAACATTATGATAAATAACAGATTTTTCTAAGTAAAAATTTCAAAACAATGCCAGAAAGAAATAGCTTTTTTACATATTATGTAACCTGAAGAAAAAAACCTTTTGACTAAACTAACACTCATTAGGCCCAGGTGTGTAAGTACTCTTTATATCAATTGTTTTGTTTAAATAGAAACATCTATCCACATGGAAATAAAGAAAATGCATTGCTATATTAAAAATTAAGATCGTTTTTTGTTAAATCAACTGATTTTACACTCTCCTATCACCAAAGAAAACAAATATTATAGTTTTTAAGTTAATGGTTTTTTTAAAATTAAAATACTTAAAAATTTCAGTCCTTAGAAGAATGTAAAAACAACTAAAACAGTAGATTTTTGCATTAAAAAACATTTAAAATAAACAAGTTTTTAACCAACTGGAAAGAGTTTTTAGAGAAGTTTTCTGCACTCATTTAAAAGAAAAAATAACATCCCAAGGAGCAACAGAATCATAATCTAGCCATTTTTCTACTTTATACAGCATTTTATTTTCAATTATTCACTGTTAACAAGAAAAATAAAACAAACCAAAATCATATTGTTGAAATATTTATTCTGGAAATTATACACATACATATATACATAAAAAATAAACAAGAATATAAGTGAAATTTGTGAAATTTTTTTTTATAAACACTATCTAATCCATATTATAGTCAACTCCATCCTTATTTGTGCAGAACAGATTATGTTTTAGTGTAATATATATTGAATTATTATTGTAAATATAGGAAAGTGTGTAAAAGTACATAAATAAACAACTTTTTAATTTTTTTTATCAAATCATGTCTTTGAGTTACAAAATGTGAGTGAAAATGCCTTTCAAACAGTGTTGTTTCAAATAAATTACATGTTAGGATATGCGAGTCATCTAAATTATTTACTGCAGAATTTATAGATAGCTGGTTCTGAAAGGAATTTTGAAAGTTTTCTCATTAGAGTAAAATTTTTACAAAGGTTGTTCATAATTATATAGTTTTCGAAATGACTATCTACAAAATTTAGCATAACACATGTAGTGATATGATATACCTGTATGAGTATTTAGAACATAAGGACAAAGGCTACAATGTGAAACCAATGGTCTTTGGCAGAAAGTGCAAAATGTATGAAATTCATAGATTAATTTTATCCATAAAATATGTATAAAAAAAAATTCAGAGCTATATCAAAATTTAAAACAAATTATGAGTGGAAACATTAAAAATCAAGATTTGTACTAACAAGCAGAAATGAAATTAGTGCAAATTAAAAATAAAGCATTCATAATTTAGAAACTAGATAAAAGATTTAAAAAATACAATTTTTATAAATATTGCACGTCTACCTGAATTTCACATTTATAAAAACAACAGTTAAAAAAATACCACACATTGGAACAATATATACAGGAACTAATTTGCTATCAGTACACTACACATTAAACATCTTTTAGAAGTGGTTTTGAAATCGCTGCAAAAATTTTGGCATCCAATAGTATTCAATCAATGATGATGGTCTCCCACTAAGAACTCAACACGACAATAATTTAAAAGAATGGCTTATTCCTGGCAAAAAAGGAATTACATTAAGAAGCAAAAACATAAGTACTTTTTTTTATAGAAAACCAATTAGAAAATATGAATGCCAGGATTTAAAGAAATAGAACAAAAGGTATTTAGAAATGTCAAGAAAAAAGCAGAAAAAAATAAAATTGAAACTGGAAAAATAATAACTGCATATAAAAGAGTGGGGTGCTCAATATCAATTGTTATAATTTCTTACTAGTTCTATTCCAAAATGCAGAGTTAGTGTAAAAATGTAGTACAGAGGACCCCACGCCCTTACCACGATGACATTAATTTTCTAGTTAATCATTTTATTCTTATATTAAGATTTATTTCTTACTTTTTAGTTTGATAAAAAAGCATGTTTCTTAAAACTATAATTTAAATTAATTGTGCTTCAAATACGTCAGACTGAACAAATTACGTATTATCACAACAAATGCCAAATCTAATAATAACACACCAAGTTGGCAACCCTGATTGGTAATTGCGTCTTATTGCAACCTATTAGCGATATTATATGAAATGAAGCACCTGGCAGCCAATTCAGTGTGTACCACACATAGGAAATCGGGGTGGCCAACTCAGCGAGTTATTTAGAGTCAGCGATTGTCGCAAAAATACACAAGTACCCTCAGAGTTCCTGTGTGTTGAACGTGCTGAATTGGCAAACAGGTGCTTTGTTTCATATAATGTCACCAATTGGTTGTGATAATACGTAAGTATATACCAAGATTTATGTTTTTTCACTTGTGTACAACATACCTGCATATAGGAGTTTTTGTACCCAAGCTGTATTAATTTTTGGTACTTTCATAATATTGCAACCATATTGGTGAAATTATATGTAATACAACACATGGTAGTCAATCTGGCGCATACGACACATGCAAAATCAGGGTCACCAACTTGGCACGTTATCTTGAACATTGGCATTGTTGTGGTAATATGTATCGTAAAATCTGGTGTATGGTGCACACTTTTAACACAAAAAATAAGATTGAATTTTATGCGTGCACGTTATATACTAGGTATAAAAATAAGAGCTTTAAAAATGTGAGCACAGGAAAAAAAATTAGATTTCTACATAGATCAAAATAATGGTTATTTAAAAGAAATGGCATTCCTTATGAACTTAAAGGGTTGCACTTCTAGATGTATACTATTTTTTACTAAAGCTTAGAATAAATGACTTTCAAACTTTAAGAGCATGACTCGCATACATCTCAGGTTTCTTCATGAAAATGGGGGTGCACATTTTCAGCAAATAAACTTAAAAATTGCTACTTGAAAGTATAAGTGCATGTAATACGATAGTATACATGATATGCCAGATTTTATGGTAAAAACATCATTTTTCTCTACCTTTCTTTAATGAGTAAAAGCATAAAATATATTTATATTGGGTTAAATATAAAGAATCTGATATATATACTTCATTTATTTTCATCCAAATAAACAAAACACTATAGTCACAATAAAGGAACCATAAAATAAATGTAATGAAATAATTTCTTTATGAGAACTTTTAAGACATTTTCCATACGTTTACCAATAAGCTAGAAAAGTTCTTTAAAATCTACAAGAAATTAGTCTCTTAAAAAGATTACTAATTGAAAACAAAAATTTATTTTGTAGGATTGCCTTTTTCAAGACATGTAAGCTATTTTAAAGTTCAATATGAAAATAAAACTATTCCAATGTAGCAAAGGAATACTTAAATTATTATTTGCCTATAAGCAAGTGCCCAAAAAATCAACAATGTGACTTATTATGAATCAAGTAAATTCATTAAATA
>BMAO01032177.1:130263-148492 GCA_019973975.1 Trichonephila clavata
CATTATCTAAATTCGAGTATGTTGGATTCATAATTAACAACTACGTAATTAATAAATCAATATTATTTATTAATCCTTCTTATGATAGAAATACACAAACATTAATCAAACTTTAAGAACAACAAATTACAGTGGAGTGGGAAAAGAATTCAATTATGAACGACGGAACACTAACTGAACCCTCGGCGGATAACGCATACAATCAAACTACGCATTTATAACTAATTTAGGAAAGTAACAGACCTGATATCTTTTTTTAGGCAGGATTCTTTACTACTTGAAGGATCTAAAGAGCGTCTTCAATCCTTGATATCTTCAGTTACGTCCGAACCGAATTAATGAAGCTTTTCAATAATCTTCCTTCAGCTAACAAACTTCACTTAGTTAAACTAATCTCCTAGAATCACCTTCTTAATCAATCTCGTAGTTAACTCCTCTATCAAAACACGTAGTCATCCTCATCTCTTCATTTCATTTCTTCCTTTTATATCTCTTTCGAACTCGCTAAACCCGAAACTATCTTGTTTGCATAAGTCACACTTTTAGCTCTCAGCGGGGATTGGTTAAAATAAATACAATCTTAAAAGAATTTGAGAGAAGGTTAGTGAAACGCGTAAGCACCCGTCACAATATACATGGAAAAATGATAGCTAGGGCTGCTACAAGACTCAAATATGGGTTGCAAAATCGGTTCAAGATATGTTTTGTGGCACGTTTATAAGTGGAATCCATCACCTGGCGGCCGGCAGGTCCGCCACCCTCTTAATCCGCCTTTGCCCAATGTGATTGAATTTATCTCTCCTATCTTTAACAACCACATTAAAATATTTGGAAATTAAAGGAATATTTCAGTAATCTGCGCTTAGTGGCTTTGAGCCAGAGTTTTCAAACTAAGTTGAGCTTGATCGTGCTTACCAAAAAATTAACTATTTGGAGAGGAAACAGGCTAACAATGGAAAGACAGCTTATGATGTCACATACCTGTTATAATAATTGTGATTTGCTTTGTTTGCTAATTTAATCATGTTTACTGTAGCTTCAACTGAAGATATGTACTACTTACTTTCAACTAACTTGAAATAGTTTGCTTTAAACTAGAAATATCTTTTATCACGTAACTGCATTTTATTTCATTTAATTTCATTAGTAAAATACACTGATGGAAATAAAAACCCCATCACAAAGAAAGATTTATGCTATATCGACGAAATTTTTGTAGACATCTGAAAGTTGACTTTGATTCAAATTCATTGTCGTAGCTACAGCCGTATCAATGATATAGCTACAGGGACCCCAAGATACCGAGACCCCAACATGTGTAACTACAGTCCTACTAACAGGGCTCTTCTATCTAAAAAAGAGCTCGGAAAGAATTTTGATACAGGGCCCACTCAGAACTAGCTACGCTAGTGTTCAAATTCCTTGTCTGTTGCTAGTTGTGCCACATGGAGAATGTGGATCAAGTGTACTTTAAATTCGTATTATAAAGCTCGTGCGTGTTATTTACCGTCGAGATTTGGCGTAGTACATTGATGTTAGTCTAAAATGACTTTAAGACAACAAAGAAACTATTATCAACAGCTTTCTGAGGTAGTATAATAGAGCTAAAAAAAGGAGGATTTTCTTTCCACAATATTACAGAAAGACTTAGAAGAATGTATCTACTGTGCATGTGTTTTGGCCACAGTGGGCCCGGGAAGGCACTACCTCAAGAAAACTATGGTTCAATTACGCCAGGGTTTACTGATAGAGAAAACCGCAATATTCACCACATGGCTGGGAAACGTAGTGAATCTACAGCAAAAATTACAGTTTTTTTTTGGCACCAGAGTGACACAGTAAACAGTAACAAATCAGTCGTTTGAGAAATAGCTCCCAGCCAGACGCCCTGTAGCGTTCAAACCATCAGCTCTAACTCATTGACATCTGTGATTTCAGTGATGTCACTCTAGAGATCCTTGGAGAGTGGCGTAGCAATGTGTTCTCCAAGGTCAAAGATGTTTCTTTCTTGGTGCCAGTGGTACAGAGGCGAAAAGGAGAATATTAGGGCCCATGTAAAGTCAGATTTTGGACCCCAAACTGTTGATGTCAGTCAGGATTTGGGGCCCTAGAATCCTGCCCCTTCATCGTGATGCGGGGGTTGTGGGATGTACGTTACGCCACTGAAGTGATGGCTTTATATTGATTAGAAGAAGGCCAGGTCAGCGCCTGCAAACAATCTTTCTGTCACCTAGATACACTGGGCCTGCACCTACAGTTATGGTCTGGCGCTAGCAATTTTCTTTGATTGTTTTTGAATTTTCTTTGATTGGAGCACATCCTGACAGCAAACTTGTACATCCGTCTGGTGATTCAGAATGTTGCACTGTGATTTATAAACATCATTCAAGGGGTGTTTTCCGAACGTGCTCCCTCATATCCTGTTGTAACCCAAGATGCTTTACAGGGTTACGTTTTCCTGCTAGATTACCAGATCCTTCTCCAATCGGGAACCAATGGGATATCATTGAATGACAATGACAGCTTCCATCCACAACCAGAATTAAACAACCTTATACTAACCGACCAAGAACAACAGCCAGCCAATTCCATGTACGGCACATGGCATGCAAGCTTGTGGCGATTACATCGGTTTTTAATGTATCATCATTTCATATTTGAAATGGCTCTACTCGCGCTTACATTAACCTGTGATCTTGAAACTTTAATCAGTTAAATATGTTTCCTATACAAATGTAATGCCAAGGTTTCATTTGTCGACAACATTTTTCGTGGTGTTAGGATATTTTTTTCTATCAGCGTTAAATGTACCCAAGAGTAATTAAACCCGGCTGTGGACCCAAAATGAGCTTGTTTGACTTGTGACTTAAATAATATTCATTTGTTCGAAATAAAGTTTGGGCAAAAAGAAAAATGCATGCGAAAAATTTGTACAGATTGCAACTATTCATATTGTCGTAGTTTCTCACTACCCCTATGATTATTAACTCCCCTTTGTACATTATCTAAATTCGAGTATGTTGGATTCATAATTAACAACTACGTAATTAATGAATCAATATTATTTATTAATCCTTCTTATGATATAAATACACAAACATTAATCAAACTTTAAGAACAACAAATTACAGTGGAGTGGGAAAAGAATTCAATTATGAACGACGGAACACTAACTGAACCCTCGGCGGATAACGCATACAATCAAACTACGCATTTATAACTAATTTAGGAAAGTAACAGACCTGATATCTTTTTTTAGGCAGGATTCTTTACTACTTGAAGGATCTAAAGAGCGTCTTCAATCCTTGATATCTTCAGTTACGTCCGAACCGAATTAATGAAGCTTTTCAATAATCTTCCTTCAGCTAACAAACTTCACTTAGTTAAACTAATCTCCTAGAATCACCTTCTTAATCAATCTCGTAGTTAACTCCTCTATCAAAACACGTAGTCATCCTCATCTCTTCATTTCATTTCTCCCTTTTATATCTCTTTCGAACTCGCTAAACCCGAAACTATCTTGTTTGCATAAGTCACACTTTTAGCTCTCAGCGGGGATTGGTTAAAATAAATACAATCTTAAAAGAATTTGAGAGAAGGTTAGTGAAACGCGTAAGCACCCGTCACAATATATATGGAAAAATGATAGCTAGGGCTGCTACAAGACTCAAATATGGGTTGCAAAATCGGTTCAAGATATGTTTTGTGGCACGTTTATAAGTGGAATCCATCAAGCTTGGGGCCCTTCTGGAGAGGGAGGCCCCTGGCGGCCGGTAGGTCCGCCACCCTCTTAATCCGCCTTTGCCTTTTCCCAATGTGATTGAATTTATCTCTCCTATCTTTAACAACCACATTAAAATATTTGGGAATTAAAGGAATATTTCAGTAATCTGCGCTTAGTGGCTTTGAGCCAGAGTTTTCAAACTAAGTTGAGCTTGATCGTGCTTACCAAAAAATTAACTATTTGGAGAGGAAACAGGCTAACAATGGAAAGACAGCTTATGATGTCACATACCTGTTATAATAATTGTGATTTGTTTTGTTTGCTAATTTAATCATGTTTACTGTAGCTTCAACTGAAGATATGTACTACTTACTTTCAACTAACTTGAAATAGTTTGCTTTAAACTAGAAATATCTTTTATCACGTAACTGCATTTTATTTCATTTAATTTCATTAGTAAAATACACTGATGGAAATAAAAACCCCATCACAAAGAAAGATTTATGCTATATCGACGAAATTTTTGTAGACATCTGAAAGTTGACTTTGATTCAAATTCATTGTCGTAGCTACAGCCGTATCAATGATATAGCTACAGGGACCCCAAGATACCGAGACCCCAATATGTGTAACTACAGTCCTACTAACAGGGCTCTTCTATCTAAAAAAGAGCTCGGAAAGAATTTTGATACAAGGACCACTCAGAACTAGCTACGCTAGTGTTCAAATTCCTTGTCTGGTGCTAGTTGTGCCACATGGAGGATGTGGATCAAGTGTACTTTAAATTCGTATTATAAAGCTCGTGCGTGTTATTTACCGTCGAGATTTGGCGTAGTACATTGATGTTAGTCTAAAATGACTTTAAGACAACAAAGAAACTATTATCAACAGCTTTCTGAGGTAGTATAATAGAGCTAAAAAAAGGAGGATTTTCTTTCCACAATATTACAGAAAGACTTAGAAGGAATGTATCTACTGTGCATGTGTTTTGGCCACAGTGGGCCCGGGAAGGCACTACCTCAAGAAAACTATGGTTCAATTACGCCAGGGTTTACTGATAGAGAAAACCGCAATATTCACCACATGGCTGGGAAACGTAGTGAATCTACAGCAAAAATTACAGTTTTTTTTTGCACCAGAGTGACACAGTAAACAGTAACAAATCAGTCGTTTGAGAAATAGCTCCCAGCCAGACGCCCTGTAGCGTTCAAACCATCAGCTCTAACTCATTGACATCTGTGATTTCAGTGATGTCACTCTAGAGATCCTTGGAGAGTGGCGTAGCAATGTGTTCTCCAAGGTCAAAGATGTTTCTTTCTTGGTGCCAGTGGTACAGAGGCGAAAAGGAGAATATTAGGGCCCATGTAAAGTCAGATTTTGGACCCCAAACTGTTGATGTCAGTCAGGATTTGGGGCCCTAGAATCCTGCCCCTTCATCGTGATGCGGGGGTTGTGGGATGTACGTTACGCCACTGAAGTGATGGCTTTATATTGATTAGAAGAAGGCCAGGTCAGCGCCTGCAAACAATCTTTCTGTCACCTAGATACACTGGGCCTGCACCTACAGTTATGGTCTGGCGCTAGCAATTTTCTTTGATTGTTTTTTTGAATTTTCTTTGATTGGAGCACATCCTGACAGCAAACTTGTACATCCGTCTGGTGATTCAGAATGCTGCACTTATAAACATCATTCAATGGGTGTTTTCCGAACGTGCTCCCTCATATCCTGTTGTAACCCAAGATGCTTTACAGGGTTACGTTTTCCTGCTAGATTACCAGATCCTTCTCCAATCGGGAACCAATGGGATATCATTGAATGACAATGACAGCTTCATCCACAACCAGAATTAAACAACCTTATACTAACCGACCAAGAACAACAGCCAGCCAATTCCATGTACGGCACATGGCATGCAAGCTTGTGGCGATTACATCGGTTTTTAATGAGTATCATCATTTCATATTTGAAATGGCTCTACTCGCGCTTACATTAACCTGTGATCTTGAAACTTTAATCAGTTAAATATGTTTCCTATACAAATGTAATGCCAAGGTTTCATTTGTCGACAACATTTTTCGTGGTGTTAGGATATTTTTTTCTATCAGCGTTAAATGTACCCAAGAGTAATTAAACCCGGCTGTGGACCAAAAATGAGCTTGTTTGACTTGTGACTTAAATAATATTCATTTGTTCGAAATAAAGTTTGGGCAAAAAGAAAAATGCATGCGAAAAATTTGTACAGATTGCAACTATTCATATTGTCGTAGTTTCTCACTACCCCTATGATTATTAACTCCCCTTTGCACATTATCTAAATTCGAGTATGTTGGATTCATAATTAACAACTACGTAATTAATAAATCAATATTATTTATTAATCCTTCTTATGATAGAAATACACAAACATTAATCAAACTTTAAGAACAACAAATTACAGTGGAGTGGGAAAAGAATTCAATTATGAACGACGGAACACTAACTGAACCCTCGGCGGATAACGCATACAATCAAACTACGCATTTATAACTAATTTAGGAAAGTAACAGACCTGATATCTTTTTTTAGGCAGGATTCTTTACTACTTGAAGGATCTAAAGAGCGTCTTCAATCCTTGATATCTTCAGTTACGTCCGAACCGAATTAATGAAGCTTTTCAATAATCTTCCTTCAGCTAACAAACTTCACTTAGTTAAACTAATCTCCTAGAATCACCTTCTTAATCAATCTCGTAGTTAACTCCTCTATCAAAACACGTAGTCATCCTCATCTCTTCATTTCATTTCTCCCTTTTATATCTCTTTCGAACTCGCTAAACCCGAAACTATCTTGTTTGCATAAGTCACACTTTTAGCTCTCAGCGGGGATTGGTTAAAATAAATACAATCTTAAAAGAATTTGAGAGAAGGTTAGTGAAACGCGTAAGCACCCGTCACAATATATATGGAAAAATGATACCTAGGGCTGCTACAAGACTCAAATATGGGTTGCAAAATCGGTTCAAGATATGTTTTGTGGCACGTTTATAAGTGGAATCCATCAAGCTTGGGGCCCTGCTGGAGAGGGAGGCCCCTGGCGGCCGGCAGGTCCGCCACCCTCTTAATCCGCCTTTGCCTTTGCCCAATGTGATTGAATTTATCTCTCCTATCTTTAACAACCACATTAAAATATTTGGGAATTAAAGGAATATTTCAGTAATCTGCGCTTAGTGGCTTTGAGCCAGAGTTTTCAAACTAAGTTGAGCTTGATCGTGCTTACCAAAAAATTAACTATTTGGAGAGGAAACAGGCTAACAATGGAAAGACAGCTTATGATGTCACATACCTGTTATAATAATTGTGATTTGTTTTGTTTGCTAATTTAATCATGTTTACTGTAGCTTCAACTGAAGATATGTACTACTTACTTTCAACTAACTTGAAATAGTTTGCTTTAAACTAGAAATATCTTTTATCACGTAACTGCATTTTATTTCATTTAATTTCATTAGTAAAATACACTGATGGAAATAAAAACCCCATCACAAAGAAAGATTTATGCTATATCGACGAAATTTTTGTAGACATCTGAAAGTTGACTTTGATTCAAATTCATTGTCGTAGCTACAGCCGTATCAATGATATAGCTACAGGACCCCAAGATACCGAGACCCCAACATGTGTAACTACAGTCCTACTAACAGGGCTCTTCTATCTAAAAAAGAGCTCGGAAAGAATTTTGATACAGGGCCCACTCAGAACTAGCTACGCTAGTGTTCAAATTCCTTGTCTGTTGCTAGTTGTGCCACATGGAGAATGTGGATCAAGTGTACTTTAAATTCGTATTATAAAGCTCGTGCGTGTTATTTACCGTCGAGATTTGGCGTAGTACATTGATGTTAGTCTAAAATGACTTTAAGACAACAAAGAAACTATTATCAACAGCTTTCTGAGGTAGTATAATAGAGCTAAAAAAAGGAGGATTTTCTTTCCACAATATTACAGAAAGACTTAGAAGCAATGTATCTACTGTGCATGTGTTTTGGCCACAGTGGGCCCGGGAAGGCACTACCTCAAGAAAACTATGGTTCAATTACGCCAGGGTTTACTGATAGAGAAAACCGCAATATTCACCACATGGCTGGGAAACGTAGTGAATCTACAGCAAAAATTACAGTTTTTTTTGGCACCAGAGTGACACAGTAAACAGTAACAAATCAGTCGTTTGAGAAATAGCTCCCAGCCAGACGCCCTGTAGCGTTCAAAACATCAGCTCTAACTCATTGACATCTGTGATTTCAGTGATGTCACTCTAGAGATCCTTGGAGAGTGGCGTAGCAATGTGTTCTCCAAGGTCAAAGATGTTTCTTTCTTGCAACAACCAGAAGGTTTCAAAGATGGTTCAGGAAGAGTATGTAAACTTAAGCGCAGCCTGTATGGTTTAAAACAATCACCACGCTGTTGGAACAAGTGTTTTGGTCAATTTTTAACAGATCTTGGTTTTAAAGCAAGTGAAGCAGATCCATGCCTTTATATTCGGGAAAGAAAAGGTAGAAAATTGTTAATAGTGTTGTATGTTGATGATGGATTAATTGCCGCAACTGACCAACAGGACTCTGAAATGTTCATCAAGGAGCTGAAAACAAATTTCAAGATCTCAGTAGGAGGTTTCTTGTTTTCTAGGTCTTGAAATTGAGCATCATAAAGACAACTCAATAACGATCAGTCAAAAAGGATATGCCAAAAAGATACTTAAGTGTTTTGGTTTTGAGGGATGCAAATCTGTGGCTACACCCATGTTAAAGGATTGCAGATTGCAAAAGTCTGAAACCAAAAACTCTGATTTTCCATATAGGCAAGCTGTTGGTGCCCTTATGTATCTGATGGTGGGTACCAGGCCAGATCTAGCATATTAGTGTAGGATTTCTTTCGAGATCACTTGAAAACCCATCTGCAGAAGATATAGTCAGGGTAAAGAGAGTATTCCGCTATATAGCTGGCACATTTGGATATGGAATAACATACCATGTTACAGAGACAAAAGGTGTGCTTCATTGTTATAGTGATTCAGATTTTGGTGGATGTACCAAAACAGTCGATCAACCTCTGGATATGTTATGATATATGCTGGAGGAGCTATCTCATGGCGCAGCCAAAGGCAAGCAATTGTTGCCACTTCAACTACTGGAGTTGAGGTTATAGCAGCATCAGAGGCAGCCAAAGAAGTAATTTGGCTCTGCAGACTGATTCAGGGCATAGTGAACTTGAGGGAAATTCCCACACTTCAAGTGGACAACAGGGCAGCAGTAAAGTTGTCACGCAACCCTGAATATCATCGGACAAAGCACATAGAAATAAAACATTTCTTTGTGCGTGAGAAAGTCTTAGAGGGAAAATTAAATGTGAAACAAGTGTCAACTGAGAAAAAAGTCTCTGACATTTTGACAAAACCCTTGATGAAGTCAAGACTATTGACATTGTGTAATCAAATGGGACTGTTCTGACAAAACCCAGTTAACAAGGGAAAGTGTTAAAGACAATGACTTTATAATGAACGTTAACATGGTTTTGTTATGCCAATAGATGGCGCCTGTATCTCTCATTTGTATTTATAGTTTTTCTTATGTAATGAGTCTTCTAGCTCTAGCCGCCTTGTGTGCAGGTTGTAATTTAAGTCTGTGATAATTCTCGTATTCCGTAAATAATAAAAACTTAAACAAGAGAGTCAAGAAATAATTAAACTTTTCTTTGTGTAAGCAGAAATAAATGTTTTGAGAATCGATTAGGTTTCAGTTAGGTTGGAATGGTTTTTGAAGGTTATCGTCTTCTCATTTACAACTGTTGTGATACTGTTTAGAGTACCCTTTAGGGGGGGGATCTTATGAAAAGGCTTTTGAGTAATGAGATTTTCCACCAAAGTGCATATCTTAGGCGATAATGCTTCAATGAATTACTGTCATCTTTCGTGAGAGAAGCGTTTGGATCCAGTCGCACGTTACCTCTTGACTAAGTGAACGTTCATTTTTGAGTTGGATCACTAGATCATTGTCAAAATCTCCAAATAGGGTTTCTGTGGCGAACTTTGGAGAGAATCTCAGGGAAAATTTTAGTGGTGGAACTAAATTTTGGTTTGATCTGCACAAGGGCACATCGGAGATATTTTTGCCAAGCTATCCAACTGTAATCTCAAGATTTTCATTGCTGGAGGGAGCGGGAAAAAGATATTTATTATTTAAAAGAAAATGAATGTTTTCCTAATTGGTGGAAAGTTGCCCTGGAGTTTTGAGAAAAGCAGAGTTAGTACTGAGACCAGAAGATGACCTGAATCACGATCCATCTACAACTTTTATATCATAATTAAATATATTTAAAAAAAATAGTATCTCTTGCTCCTAGTCGAGAAAAGAGTGAAATTTTTATTAGAGTGGTATGGGAACCAGCTCCAACAGCTTCAGAGACTTTGCACTTACACATAAGTATTCAGCTTTAATAAAGAGATTTCTCTTGAAATATAAGGACAAATAGAAGTAAAAAAGTAAATTTTTCCTTAATTGTTTCATGCTGTAAGCATCTCTGTTAATATGTTCGCTATTGTAGTGAAAGAGAGAGAATAAAATAATATTGCAATTTTGAAAACTAGTTAAAGATGTATAATTTACAGCCGATTCATTGCATAAGTAGGTGAAAGGTTATTTCAATTAAAGGAATAAACTTAGGAAGCCACATTGCTATTGACACTGATGGAGACCCCACAATTTTGTGGAAATATTATTCACTTTTTACAGTAATAAATACATCCAAAACCTAATTTTAATAAAATGCATCCATCATTCGCTTCATTTAGTGAGTTTATATGCCTACGAATCTTTGCCATCTAGCTTAGATTATATAAGAGAAAGTCACATAATTAGTTTCAATGATCTATCTTAAAAAGTGTATGGATTTATATAGGACTTTAAATGATGGCTAGAATTAATAACAACATAATTAATAATATTATCTTCAACTAAATGGCTGGTAAGAAGACATTACATGAAAATAATATTTAGTTAATAACTAGAAATACTTACAACTTCATTTTCTATTTGCTTCCTTAGTCTGTGTGGTAAAAATATATCTTGCAAGTGAGCTTTACAGAATGTATTCAGATCCAGTAAATTAGTTGTTTCTCATATTTATCATACAAATTTTAGCAGAATTCAAAGAAATAAATTAACTCTTTCAAAGTGAGTATGCTGATCATTGTGAAAGAACTACAAGATGTCACCCTAACTCATCTAAGAAGAATATTTTATCCTCAAAGTTGATATTAATTCAACAAGTATTACTTGCCTATTAAGAAAATTGACGCTGGCTACGTCCTTTTAAATAAACTGACAAGCAAATTCACAAAAATCTCTCTAAAATCCACAAAGAACATCTATCACAGATATAATATTTTTCTCAAGACTTTCAATCGAGTCCCATCAAATTATGCACGACTTCGACAAAGATTTTTATAAACTTTTAACTTAATATTTATTTCAATTCAACTCTTTCTCCCTTTTTGATCTGCCTTTAAAATTAACAGGAAATTGGATATCCTTCAAATTCAATGGAGACAAGTTGCTAATATTCAACGGAAATACATTTTTCCTAGCGAACCCGAGTTTACAAATGATGAAGTATTACTTTGGTGTCAAAGAAATACTCTTATGATCGTAGTTATCCCTATCGTTTTGTACCTCAAAATTAAGGTAGCAACATTGTCAACGTTAAGTACACTGAATAATCGTCAAAATAATGATTTCTGAGAAAAAATAATTAGAATTTCAGTGCTATTAAAAAAAAAAATTAAACAATAGGGAGAATTTTAGAGCATTTTTGTATACATATTTTACGAAGTTTTGAGCTATATATAACAGTAAAATTTAAACATTTATTCATTCATGCAGACATCGTTACTTCTGATTCAGTTGATAAATATATTAAATGAAATAAACTTTATTTAGGAAAATGGAACAGAAAACAATATTAGGTACATGAAACATATGTACAGAAACTTACTGAAAGACATTAAACATAAAGAACCACACTTTTCATCTGACTTGTACACATTCTGAAATGCATTTAAAGAGACCTAAACAGATCATAGATACTAGTTTGAATAGTACATTAAACCACAATTGCATTCATAGTTCATTTAAAATATAATAATCATTATATTTATATTATGGCAAGGCTCACTTATACTGTAAGGCATGTTCAAATACTAGCAAAAAAAAATTGCACAAAATATTTAATTTCTTAGTTTCAAAGTAGCATTTTAACACAGAACTTGATTAACAGAATGATTTCCCATCCCAAATGAAAATCAACACTTTATATAATTCTGTTAATATTTTGCTAAGTATCGCTTTCAACTATAATATTGCCTCTTTTCACAAGTCTAACTTTGAAACTAAGATACTCATTCCACAGCTTATATTTCACTGCAAGGAATGAATTTTGAATTGCCGCATCTTACAACACACTAAATGAAATTTTTTTTATCTGATGTATTAGTACAGTTTGCCTTACCTTCACTATTTCTAAGACCAAAACCCAAAATCTTACCATTTTAACAAAAATGCAGATATGTGTCAAAAATTTTCCCACATAAATACATTATACGAAATTTGGCTTTCACAGATCAGCATGTGGATGTACAATAAGTGTAAAGAAAAATACATAATTTTTTTCTTTAGTTGCCAGACTTTTTGTAACAATACTTATGCATATGTTTATTTACATAAATATAAGCTTATAATGCCCATTCAAATCATTACGACAACAGTAAAATGTTGTAAAGGACTTCTTGACAGTGACAAATAAACTGATAAATAATATAAATGTTCTCTTCTTTTTAGATGTACATAACACATAAAATTTGAAAAGAAAACAAACAAACAAAAAGCTATATAATTCAAAGAGAGTCTAATGAGTTATGTTTTTAAAAAATAAATATATTGCAATACAGTACTAATTACAGCTTTTATTATTAAAAGCATATTTTAAATTCTTAAAATTACCTTTTTTTCAAAAATTTGGAATAATAAATAAGTAACACAGTATTATGATAACTTTGGCACACGCTTAGCTATTACAACATTTATTAAAAATATATCTATCACTATGATTCTAAATTTGAAGTGTAAAATTTTGTTTCATTTGCGATATGTTAAATAACACACAATCAGCTGATAAAAACAACGCATTTATAAAACATGAATATATTAACCTAAAAATGTACAGCAAAAATCAAAATATTCAAAGTTTTTGTTAAAAGGTATAATACAGTAAAATTCTAAGTGTGGCTCCTAGGATTAAAATACAAAATAAGGAGCACTAATCAGGAATGCATTATCAGAATTACAAGCATTAGAAATGTTACCAAGTATTAATTACAGAAGGAAATATTTAGATTTGTACGTTGAATATATAGAATTTATCACAAATAAACTTAAGCATTTTTTTTTAAAAGAAAAATATACATTTGTTTCTCTCTTTCTTATACACCCATATAGATATAGTTGAATCAAATACTGAATAATTACAACGTTTCTCTGAGTGGTTAAATCAAAGGAAGATATTTAAAATTTAGATACTTCAAAGAGCAGCAGCTGCTTAACGATCTGAAAGAAACACAGAATTAATAATGATCAATTAATATAAAATTTGATATCAAATGTTTTTGCCCCTGGAAACCCAGAATAATTGGGGATTAAAAAAATACATTTACAAAAATAATTTTCATAAAATGCTTTTTTTTTAAAGAAAAAAAATTAAGAGTTTGCAGAACATAGCATGTATTTAACAGTCACAGATATTGACTCCCTATATTTCATTATTTACATAAAATAGAAAAGGGAAAGAAAAGAAAAATTTATATATATCCAAATATCTTCTTTGATTTTCACTCAAAAAATGTTTTCAAATTCACAATACACACATATACATATTTTAAACAAACACTTTAAATACACAAATCTATACACATTTTTCATAAATTAAGTCCACATATGAGATTTAATATTCAACAAAATATATCATCCAACTCATAACAAAGCAAATTTTTTGTTGAAAGCTTAAATTTATCTAGTTTCAATCTCAGTGAATCAAAAATTTGTTTATACAACATATTCTTCATTACATGAAGTATAATTAATCTTATAAAATCTGCTGATGAGTCAAACTAAATTTACTTAGTATGTAATAAAAATAATTTGAATAACCAATTTTAAGTTAAAAAAATATTAATGCATGTTAAGTTTTTTTTAATGATTTTATTTAGAAATAATTTTTTTTTTAAAGAGGGGAAACTTATTATTTAGTTAATTTTTTTTCCCATTTGGACCAATGCATAAATTTTTTATAAGTTAATATGAAAACCTACATTTAGAAAATTTTCAATGAAACAGATATTTGTTGATTCTAATCTTAATGCATGAGTCACTTTAAAAAGGATGGTAATAATAAAATGTACAGTATGGTACTTTCTGCTTATTTGCAATCAACACTACAATATTCGGTAGCATTGGCATTTTCAAGTGAAGAGCCAATGGCTGCAATGAGTATTTATCTTTCAGATAAATACTACTCAAAATGGTTATGTGTGATTCTGTACCAAATCAAAATATTTCCTGCACAAAAAGAAACCCCCATTTTATTGAATTATAATAAGCATAGAAAATTGAAATCAAACATTCTACAGTGAAATTTTCCAGAATCTAATTTTATGCATTGCTCTGCTAAATCCAATATTGAAATATAATTTCTAAAAACTCAGCCCATATCAATCATTTAAGATACAAAGAATAAATGGGTCTTGTGGTGTAACCCGGATATCCCAGAGGTCAGAAACCCATCTTCCTTAAAAAATGCCTAAAGATGTTTCACTTTCTAAATAAATAATAACAATAAAACTGAAATTAATTAGAGTTGAAATTAATTTAATTTCATGTAATTCCTGAATTCTGTAATATTTCAATGTTTGAAATAGTAATTTCAGCTATCAAAAATGCTTATAATTTTTGAATATTATTATAAGAGTATTTCAAACATGGTAAAAAGTAAAAATTTCAAACATCTCAAATAAAAGCAAGTCAAAAGGTACTGCACAGGAGCCACAAATACCAGAGATATGAAACTACACACATGCACGGGTTTATATAACTTAATAATAATATATTTTAAGTGCATAGTTATTTAATTCTTTTCATTATTATTTATGAACAGATAAAACATATGAGATGCATTTTTATTCTTCTGTCAACTCATTAAAGATATTTCATAAGGAAATGGATAACAAAAAAGTTTTATGATTTTCATTAATATTACAAAAAAGCACCCTTTTAAGAAAACATTTTTGGCTAAATATTACATTTTTACTTTGGATGGTAAAGTAAAGCTATTTTTTTTATCAATTTATGGTACATAACTTTCCTCATATATTTTATTAATAGCTAAAAAATTTTTTAAAACAGAAAATCATCTAATTTAAGATTACTTATTTTTGAGTAAATTGTATTGCTTCTAAGATATCTTTTATTAAAAAATCTTTTAAACCAAAAATAAAATTTTGTTAGTAGGAAGAAAAAAAATATTTGCTGGAAATTTTACTTTCCTAAAATATTAGGAAAACTCCTAAGTAGATTATTCATGTATCAACAATGAATGATACAAGAAAACAGCAGTATCTCAGAAAATAAAACTTACACTCAATATTTATATTAGATTATACATTAAAAGTTTATGATATAAAACTATATAGTTCAGAGAGAATGCAGCTCTTAACTCAGTTATTGTGCTTAAACCATTTCCATAAAACATAAATTTTTTCTCTTGGGAATGCATTGTTAAGGATTTAAACATAGTACAAATTTAAATCTGTTAAACATAAGAAAAAGTTCTTATCATGTATTATTCATATCACAGTTATCTTTAACAGTCGTTTTTTGCCTTATGTTACATAAATTCATTATAGAGTACTATGAAGAAATATCCAAATCTCTCTCTCTCTGGTACCTTTTGAGCAATTTGCTAGTTTTGTTAAAAATCATTGTATATTATAACTCACATTGTACTAAGTTGAGTAGCAACTATTAGTACTATTTAAGTTAGAATTGGCCACACAATAAATTTAATCCCTTACATACTCAAACATTTCTATAAGCATTCACATAATTTAACATGTGTCCACTATGAAAAACATTTTCCTTATAAGCAAAGTAGAATTCATTTAATCATAATAAATAATTTCATCAAAAGAAAATATACACATTTTTTTAAGCATCTTACAGAATTTTATAAAAATTAAAATTAGCACATTAAATATGCTACAACATTTTAAGAAATTTAAATAATGAATATTTTTCTAACTACACTAGACAGAGAAATTGTATTTTAATAATTGTATGCATAAATATAAGCAATAAATTAACACAAAACGAACAACACAAACACAAAAATTGGCCAGCCAAAACAATATACTCAACTGGCACAATACAAAACACAGAACATTATCAACAACAAAAAAAGTTTTCCACTCCTGAAAAGTGCAATGTGATTACTCAATAGCCCTTGATTATTACATGAGTACTATTGTCAAATATATATAGTAGATCAATTACATAAAACAATGGGTAACAAAATAACTTTGAAGCATAAGCAATTAAAGGATATAAAAAGAGTATCTTCCATTTGTTCTGTAACCTCTATGTATATATTTGTGCTTATAATTTATTCACGGTTACATTCGAAATGGAAATAAAAATATAAGGTTTATTCCAAACAGTAAGATATTAATCAAAACTTTTGTATCAACCAGTTAAAAAATTAACTTTATACAAATCAATTTAAAAAGTTTTAATTCAGATTAGGCAAAATAGATGTCCAATTTTTGTAAAATCATTCCACCATGACACAATGCACTAAAATAAGCACCTCACAGTTTGAATACAGACTTTTTAAAATTCATGCATATCTGCCAATTTCAGTATTGGGGAAAACTTTTTATTTTGGTCTTTGAAACTTTGAACATTTTAAAAAATTTTGCCAACAGAAATTACTATAAGCAGAAAAAATGCGATAAAAATGGCAATAACAGTGAAGAAATCTATTACAATAAATAATTTATCATTTGCAAAAATGTGCATATTTTAAGCATCAACAAATTAAAAATAAGGGGAGGGAGGGAAGCAAATATACACATCAATTTTAAAAGAGCGCAGCTCTAAATAAATAAAAAAAGCAATATAATGTTATACAATAGTCTTAGAAATATATACAAATTGATATGCATTATAACTGTAGAGGAAGTAAATAAATTACAATTTATATTTATTGAGCACAGCTCTAAATTTGAAACAATGCATTAAAATTAAACTACAAAAATTTCAAAATAAATATATATTATATGCTTGATTTTTTAAAGGTACAAATTATGCAAGCATTTGAAAACTCTCGGGACGGGTATGAGGAAGGTATAAATTTGCACAATGTCAGCACAAATATACAGTTATACCTTTAGATACATAAACTCCATTACAAATTAAAATCTTTTCATAGTTTTTTTTTAACATTTTTAACATGTCATGAGGCCATAATGCACACATAAATAACAAAAGAAACATAATAGTACTTGGGTAATTTTCTATAACAAGCTGAAGATTAAAATTTTGATGACTAGTTTCTTCAGTGAGATTAAAATCTGAATTAGCTACCTTTCATAAATAACTAGAGAATACACTCATTTAAGCTAGACAAATAAATGCTAAGCTGCTGAAAATTTAAGAATAAAGAAACAAATTGGTTATTTTTTATATTAAAAATAAATTAATAAATTGCAGGCATCAAAAACTATTCACCGAGAATTAGGAGATATTTAAAAATATCATTAAAAGTATTATTTATACAAAAACGTACACCAACTATAATTTATAACACATACTACAGACAACAAACGGACAAATCTTTTTGAGATAATAAACACAAAAAAGCACATTTAAGTAGATAAATGGAAAAATATTGAAAAGCGTTTTGTTGAACAGTAAAGTAAATTTCAAAATAAAATGAATATTTATGACCATAATAATTACTGAACCTTTTTCAGATTAAATGATACACAGTAAAATTCAGCATAACATTTTACCCTTTGCTGTGGCAATAATTACTAAAAAGATACAGCAAACCTGGATAACTAAATATTAAAAAAAAAAAAAAAAAAAAAAAAAAAAGTGTAACTTAAATGGAAAATTTCTTTTTACTATCTTTAGAACAATGTTCTTTATATTGTAAAAGAAAGATTTAAACTTTTTTGATCAGTTGACTATTTTTTCCTTTGTTCTACTAAACTTTTACTAGAGTATTTTAAGACAATTATCATCCTCAGTAAATCTCAATAAATAAATAAATTAAAAAAACACACTCAGAACTAAAATTTATATATAGTTAAAAGGAAAATTTAAAATTGAATACTTTAAATAAAATATTATGAAGTAAAGAAAATTC
>BMAO01032178.1:0-39521 GCA_019973975.1 Trichonephila clavata
GCAGCGTTTTACGAAAATCCCGAAGTTCCAAGTAGCTTCGGAGGTGTGGAGGCATTACATCGCTCTTTAAAAGGAAATATAGTAAAAATGTAAAGCATTGGTTATCACAGAAAGATGCTTACACTCTTCATAAACTGTTCGGCATAAGTTTCAGCGGAATCGAGTATTTGTAAGTGATATTGATCGTCAGTTTCAAGTGGATTTAGTCGATATGCAATCTTTAGCAGAATTTAATAAGGGTTATAAGTATTTGTTAACTTGCATTGATTTATTTCAAAATTTGCATGGGCAATTCCTCTGAAAGATAAATTTGGAAAAAGTGTAAAGTCTGCGCTAGAAATTATTTTTAAAGAAAGGAAGCCTAAAGTGTTGCAAACAGATGCCGGTAAGGAGTTTTTAAATAAGTAGTTCAAAATTATTTGAAAAATATGAGTGTAAAATTTTTTCTACAAATAACGAAACTAAAGCTAGCGTAGTTGAAAAGGTTTAATCGGACGTTAAAAACAAAAATGTGGAAATATTTCACTGAATTTAATACTAAAAATTACATTGACGTCATTGATAAATTAATGCACAGTTATAATCACTCGTATCACCGTTCAATTAAAATGGAGCCTGCTTCTGTAAGTAGGCATAACAGGAAGCAAGTATTAAATAATTTATATGGTGATCTAAGAAATGAGAAACCTAAAGCCCCTAAATTAAAATTGGCGATGTTGTGCGCATTAATAAGCAAAAACTTCTCTTTGAAAAGGATATGAACAAAACTGGAGTCGAGAACTTTTCGCAGTTTATGAAATCGTGCAAAGAATTCCGATCGTTTATAGATTAAGAGATTTACAAGGTGAAGAGATTAAAGGTACTTATTATGAAGCAGAATTACAAAAAGTTGTCGACTCTGGTTTCTATCCTGTAGAGAACGTCATCAAACAAAGAAAAAGACGAGGAATCACTGAATATTTTGTTAAATTTTTAGGTTATCCTGAAAAGTTTAATGATTGGGTGACTGATATTCAAAAAGTATAAATAGTTAAATTTTTTCTTACGGACTCATTTTCAAAATGTCTTTCTACGTAACATTACCTTCTGATAGCTCTATGCATTTCTTTCCAGAAAACAAAATATCTCATTTCAAAACTCAGTTACCCTCCCCCGTTTATTTAAATGGTGAATGGGAAGTGGGATTGTCTGAAATCATCTACCCTCATTCTTGGCTTAACGTAAATGAAACTAACAATTATTTTCGATACAAAGTGGGTGACGGTAATATTTCTTCAACCGTTAAGCAAACAATTGATGTGGGGTGTTATGAAATAATGTTTGATATTATATCAGCCATACAGCTTGCTTTACAAAAAATCCTAGTCGGTTCACAATAACTTACAATAAAGCATCGAAACGGGTGAAAATGAATGCGATTCGAGGTAGCAGTCTTCATTTAGAGAACTTAGGAGAATTGTTAGGGTTCAAACGCAATGCAATCATAACGGGTAATATGAAAAGCGAATTCGTTGCTGATGCATGGTCTAATTTTTCGGTTTTTTACGTTTACTCGGATCTAATTTCACCTCAAATTGTGGGAGATACACAAGCTCCTTTATTACGAATCGTTCGAACTAAAGGTGAAGACGGGGAAACGATTAGTCAATATTATGATAGACCTCAATACTTACCTTTAGTGAGACACTCGTTTCAGACGATTCAAGCTGAACTGAGACTCAATTCAGGTGATTTTGTTCCCTTTGAAAGAGGTAAAGTGATCATAGTGCTTCATTTTCGCATGAGACAAATACTATAAATAAAGCAGTGCTTTTCTCATACCCTCATTTGAAGATAAAAGCGCCAAGATGAGCTTACCATACGTTTGCTGTACTAAAAGATTTGAGGACCATTATGCAGGTCAGATCGGCTCGGGTCTGACTCATTACAAGGGCATTAGTTTTCAAAAGGGTTATGGAATCGGAGGAATATTTCGCCGATTGTTTAGAGCGGCCTTACCTTTTTTAGTAAAAGGAGGTAAAACTATTGGAAAAGAAGTATTAAGGACAGGGAGTCGTGTTGCCTCTGATGTATTGTCAGGAGAAAATTTAAAGAAGCCGTAAAAACAAGAAGCAGAGAAAGTGGGAAAAAATTAGCTCAGAAAGCTATTGATAGAGTTCAATCTATGGTGGGGAAAGGACAGTATAAAAGAAAGTGTAAGAAACAGAAAAATTCATTTAATCCAAAGCACGTAAAGTGAGTGTACGCGATATTTTCGATTCGTAAAAATGGCATTTATTCTCAAAGATTCTCCTGAATGTGTTAAATCTGAATTGGAACTTTTCAACTTACCCGGTACTCAAACAGTTATTCAAGATGGGCAGTGGAAACAATTTCACCCTCTTTCTAACGTTTTCGATAACGCACCTGTAGAATTTCACATTTCTGGAAGTGCAGAAGATTACATAGATCTCAGTCAAACACAATTATATGTAAAAGCGAAAATAGTAAAAGTGGACAATACACCTATTACTAAAGATGATACTATAGGACCTGTGAATTTATTTCTACATTCATTATTTTCTCAAGTAGATGTATCCTTAAATGATCGCGTGGTTTCCAATTCCAGTAATACATATCCCTACCGATCTTATATTGAAACTCTCTTAAACCATGGATACGACAGCAAAACTTCCCAATTAACGGCTGAACTATTTTACAAGGATTCTGATGATGGTCTCAAGAAAAGAACTGAATTTTTTAAAGAAAGTGCAACTGTAGACATGATTGGTTGCATACATTCAGATTTATTTCATCAAGATCGTCTTTTACTCAATTTAGTGGATTTAAAAATAAAATTAATACGAAGCAAACCCGAATTTTGTTTGCAAGGATCTGTAGGATTTAAAGTTGTTTTGGATCATGTTTCTTTATTCATACGAAAAGTTCGCGTGAATCCTGGAGTTATTCTTGGTCATGCGAAAGCGCTGGAAAAAACAAGTGCAAAATATCCCATTAACCGAGTTCTGTGCAAAGTGTATTCGATTCCTAAAGGAAGCATGTCTTTTATTCAAGATAACATATTTTCAGGCCAAATGCCGAAAAAAGTTTTTGTAGGATGTGTTGATAATGAAGCTTTTCACGGCGCATTTTCAAAATCTCCCTATGAGTTTAAACATTTTAATTTAAATTTTGTTGGAGTGTATGTGGATGGACAACCGGTGCCTCACAATCCATTAGAACTCGATTTTTCTAAAGATCAATACATACGTGCCTATCAAACTCTATTCGTTGGGACAGATCGAATGGGTCAAGACAGAGGTATATTTATTCTAGAAAAGAATATAAAGATTCAAATACATTATTTGGATTTAACCTCTCACCAGATTTATGTTCCTCAGGAGAACATTTAAGTTTGATAAAACATAGCAATTTGCGATTAGAACTAAAATTCAGCAAATCTTTAGAACAAACCGTATGTGTTATCGTTTTCGCCGAGTTTGAAAATTTAATCGAAATAAACAAATCGAGAAATATCTTGTATGATTTCGGAAATTAAAGAATGGATGGAATGCAACTGTTTACAGTCTTATCTCAAGAGAAGGCCACGTCCCCCTATTTCCAAGGTGTTTATTCTAGAGATACAATCCCTCCTCTGCAAGAAAACATGTGTGCTATTGTAAATTCTGATGACTCATCGCAGCCTGGAACCCACTGGTTAGCATTATTTGTGAATGATAAAAGAGAATTAGAATTTTATGACTCGTTTGGACAACCTCCTGCATTCTATAACATTAGTACTACTACCTATTTAGATGTATTATGGAATTCCAAAGTGTTTCAATCACCAACATCCAATGTTTGTGGACAATACTGTATTTACTTTTTATTCAAACGCAGCCAAGGCTATTCTATGCATTATATTTTAAATCAATTGTATATAAATGATTTTATTATGTATCAAT
The DNA here is from genome assembly GCA_019973975.1 of Trichonephila clavata. NCBI lineage: Eukaryota > Metazoa > Arthropoda > Arachnida > Araneae > Nephilidae > Trichonephila > Trichonephila clavata. The sequence goes on from BMAO01032178.1 coordinate 3,945, forward strand.
TTGTAAAGAAGCGATATGGTGTAAGATTTGTGTTTAGAAAATAAAAAAATAAAAAAAAAATGGAATGAAACTAAATATTTGTGTCTTTTATTTTTTTTCTATTATATTCTTTTATTTTTCCCTAAAAAAATTACTATTTTTTTTCTATGATAAATTTTTTTTTCTCAAAAAAAAAATTAATATAATTTTTATAATAATTTTCCCCTTAAAAAATTCATATTTTTTTCTATGATAAAATATTTTTGTTCCCTAAAAAAATTAATATTTTTTTTCTATGATAAATTTCTTTTTCTCAAAAAATTAATATAATTTTATTTAATTATCATCTATTTGAAACTTTTAAATTTTATTAAATAAGTATATTTTCACCTGCAAAAGAAAACTGTTCAAATCATAAAGAGACATTTTTTTTAAATCAAATGATTATCATTTATTTCAAAGTTTCAACCATGCATTTCTGCGAGCATACATTATTGGTTTTTTGATAATTTTGTTATTCTTATACAATTTTTTATTTACATCTAGATGTTTCGGTAAATTTACATCATTCAAAGCACTTAAAAATACATATCTTCCTTCAGGTGCCGATTTTCGGTTCCGTAGAAAATCATTTACGAGGAATACAATATTACTTCCTGGAATAACAGTATTTTTGTAAATAATTTCACCATCAGAATTCCAACTGAAAGATTCTTGAAGCTTTAAAAACTGGAAAATATCTTTTGCTTTTTCTTTATACCTAGGTGGAACAATTCTAAAAATTTTATCCTCTAACACTCCTTTTTCTGTCTTCACATTCTGCCCTTTCTCTGTCTTCACTATTGAACCTTTTAGATTTTCGTTTAATGATTCCATTTCTTGATTTTCCGATACAGATGTTTCAGTTGGAATTGATTCGGACTCTTTTCGATTTTCAACAGAAAAATGTGTATATTTTTGTAAAACTTGTAGATAGAGTATTGCTTTTTCTTCTTCAGTTAAATCCTTATTATGGAGAATGTTTTTCATACGTTGATCAAGTTCCGATAAGTGTTCCGCTACTTGAGCTCTTTCTTCGGGTACCAGTACAAATTTTTTGCTAAATTCCATTTTGAATTAAAGAGCTGATAACGGAAATAGCTGCTGGTAATAAAATAGATAGGAATCCTTCTCCTTTTTGAATTAAAATTTTCTTTTTCTCGTAAAGAGGTGTTTTTTTGTTAGAAAGCTTTCTTAAGCTTTCTTTATAGGGAGATAAGCGATTTTTTTTAATTTTAGTCAACGATATGTTACCACATAAAACATTCAGCACGCACTCACACAAAGTTTTTATTTCTTTCTTTGAACACTTTTTCAAAATAGATTTTGAGTTTTTTGTTTAGAAATTAATTTTAAGAGCTCTAAAGTTTGTTCAGAACACACTGGCATCTTGCGAACTAATGAATATTCATCTAACAATTTGAATCTATTTATTTGTTTCAAAGTAATGGGTTATCGAGGTTGATATACATAAAAAACATCTCCAGGAAACATACCTGTGCGCACACGCAAGGATTCATCAGTTTCAGGTTTTAAATCAATAAGTAAGTATCCGTACGGCTTTGATGTGGTATCTGTGTAACATTCTTGAAAAAATTTCACTTTACGAGGATATAATTGGCGCCCTAAATGTGTAATTTGGGATTGATCTCTTCGATTCTTAAATAATACAAGATAATGAGCGTTTAAGGAAATTTCTCTAATTTCTTTCCCTTTATGAAAAATATTCTGTACCACAAAAATTATACTCAAATTTCTGTGATGTGAATATTTTACAAATAATTTTGTTAATTGGGGATCATTCCCTAACTCGCCCATAAGATCATCTATAACAATTAACGCATCCGAATACTGGTGCACATTAGATGGAATACCTTCATGAAAGGAAATATTCGACATTTCTTCATATAACTTTTGATAAACCCCATAACACCAAACTATTTTTTTAGGAAAAGGTTTAATCATTTTATTTTCAATTAATTTTTTAACGAACTGACTTTTACCGCTACCAGATGGTCCAGCCAAGATTAAAGTAAATGGATGAACCAATTTGAGAGAATCCATGATTAAACTAATAATTTTTATCAATGCTGCTGCTATTTATACTACGAGACAGTTAATTCTATAAATTTTATTTTGCGTGATAACAAAAAGAAAATTCATAAATTCTTATCCCTGCCCATAATCATATTATGTTGTATCCTGCATTTTCAAGTTTTGATTCATTATCAGATAAAAGTGAGACCATTCAGTACAGTATTTTCTCATAGTATTGTAACAAGGTAGCATTGATCCCCTATTTATGTCTAGTTTGATGGATTAGAGCAGCTTGGAGGCAAAACACGTGGTTTTCATTGTTTCGTCTCGACGTCAGTGGGTCTGTGGTTTGAATGGGCAGGACGAAACCCCCCTGCTGATCTATTCACATACCCTGTCTGACTTTGTAGACTGACGCCTCGGAAAACGGCGGGTGGTAAGGGGTCGGAGCGTGACGTGTGCAGATTTCCACTGCGCCAACCAATGAGAAGTGATGAGGGGCGTGTACTATCCACCCCCCAGGAGTTTAAAAGGAGACCGCGTTGATAACATGTTTCAAATAGCCCATTCGCTCCGTCGAATATATGTACAGTGCCTGATCGTCACAGTGTAGCAGAACACAAAATTTGTTTGAAGATTTAGTAGTGAGTAGCAACGTTCTAAAATTTCTACGGCTTCATTATGTCTACTTGCAATATTTGTGGAAAAAACTTCGTTCGGCAAAGTGATTTAAAACGACACATTGACTCTGTGCATTCAACAGAGAAAATTGTATGTGAGTTTTGTGATACATCCTTTACCCGTAAAGACAACTTATTGAATCATTTGAAAAATAAAAGCTGCGAAAGAAAGTTGGAGAATGAAGCGGGAAAAAGAAAGAGAGTGGATTTGTCTGTTTCAAATAGGAAAAAGAAAACACAGTTGTCCACATCTGCTGAAAACTCTACGGCTGTTCCTGAAAACTCTACGACTTCCCCAGAACATTCTGATGCAGTTCCTGAAACCTTTACGGCCGTTCCTGAAAATTCTACAGCTGTCCCAGAACATTCTGCTGCTGTTCCTGAAAATATCTCCTTACCACCAAAAGAAAGAGAGAGTGCTTTTCAAAAAGCTTATAAAACATTTGATCTCCATAATAACGATAGTTCACTGGGGATAAAAGAGTTTCTACTCTTGAGAAAAGAAGAGACACTCTTAATTTTTCACAATGAACTCAAAACTTACAAATCCTTGAAAGTGAGTAAATGGGTTCATTGCATTTACTCGAAAGCGACAGATGCCGGAAAAATGATAAAAAACGTTGAATTTAAAACGCCGAATAATGAAGTATTACAAGGAACTAATCTCGCCAGCCTTTATGACAACATGTCTGAGAAAATAGTGAAAGAAAGTGAGGATTTCGAGGGTAAAGACTCGGGCTGGACACTGGACGAAATCTTAAGACTCGAAGTCCGCACAAACCGTTATTCTCCATTCAGAGGTTCATCATCCTTCATCGAGGTGCCGAAGCAGATCGCTGAAACTAAGGCAATCATCAATGTCATCAATAATGAGGACTCTCAGTGCTTCATGTGGTCTATTCTCGCAGCTCTTTACCCCAACACCAGCAACCTCAACAAAACGTCAAGTTATGTCCCCCACATAAATAAGTTGAACTTTGATGGAATATCCTTTCCAACACCGCTTAACGAGGTGAAAAAATTTTCAAAAATGAACGATATAGGAATAAATATTTATTCTTTTGAAGAAGATTTAAAAATATTTCCTCTCCTCATCAGTGATATAGTGTGTGATAAACATATAGATTTGCTTTACGTAAAAAATGGAGAGTTTGGACATTATTGTTTCATTAAAAGCTTATCTCGACTTGTTTCCAAACAACTCTCAAAACATCATCATAAAACATTTATATGTAAAAGATGTTTAAGTGCTTTGCAAACAGAATACAAACTTCTTCAGCACAATGAGATGTGTATACATAAAAGTCCTGCAAGAGTAGTAATGCCGTCAGAAACTAGTAAGTTTTTAAAATTTAAAAATTTCAACATTGTTTAAAAATACCCTTTGTTGTATATGCGGATTTCGAGTGTGTAACTAGGAAAACTGATACTTGTGGTCCTAATCCAAACTTTTCATTTACTAATATTTATGAAAAACATGTCCCGATAGGTTTTTGTTATTTTATCAGTTATCAAGGGGGGTATTATAAAGATCCAGTAGTATATAGAGGTATTGATGCCCCAAAAATTTTTATTGAAAAGTTAGAAAAAGATGCAATAGAAATGGATAATATTTATAAAAAACTAAAACCATTATTACCTCTTACTGAATCAGAAAAGCAATTGTATGATAATGCTAAAAATTGTTATGTTTGTGATCAAACCTTTCGCGAAAACAATATCAAGGTTAGGGATCATAACCATGTGACTCAAAAATTTAATGGCCCTTGTTGTAATAGTTGTAATTTAGCAATGAAAACCCCTAAATTTTTGCCTGTTTTCTTCCATAATCTTTCTGGGTATGACGCCCATATTTTTATTAAGGAGTTAGGATACGATAAAAAACAAATTAATTTAATTCCGAACACCGAAGAAAAATATATTTCCTTCAGTAAAAATATTTCAAATGATTTTCAGTTAAGGTTTTTAGATTCTTTCAAATTCATGTCTTCTAGTTTGGAAAATTTGATAAAAACACTAAAAAAAGATGAATTTAAATATATGAAACATTATTTTGATTCAGAAAAAATAGATTTACTTTTAAGAAAAGGAGTTTTTCCGTATGATTATTTTGATAGTTTTGAAAAGTGTAAAGATTCTTGTTTACCACCTATTAGCAAATTTTACAATAAACTAAATGAGGAGCCTATAAGTGTAGAGGATTATAATCATGCATGTAAAGTATTTAATGAATTTCATTTAAATAATCTTGGTGAATACTGTGATCTATATGTAAAAACAGATGTCCTATTGTTAACAGATCTCTTTGAAAACTTTCGGAAAATATGCATGCAAACTTATAAACTTGACCCCTGTTGGTATTTTACCACCCCAGCTTTATCATGGGATGCTATGTTATTACATACTAAAGTAGCTATCGAACTGTTCACTGATTACGACATGCTTCTTTTTATAGAAAAGGGTGTAAGAGGAGGTATAAGTCAGTGCTGCAATCGTTATGCTATAGCTAACAACAAATATATGTCTAATTTTAACCCAGATGATGAGATAAAATATTTAATGTACCTTGACGCAAATAATTTGTACGGTTATGCAATGAGTAAATATCTACCCTTAAAAGATTTTGTTTGGAGTGATAAAAATTTAACCGAACAGGATATTTTAAATTTATCAGATGAATCCGATGTAGGTTACATCTTGGAAGTAGATCTTGAATATCCCTCCGATTTGCATGACAAACATTCAGACTTTCCCCTTGCCCCTGAAAATAAGCCCCCACCTAATTGTAAAGAACCTAGACTTTTAACTACTTTGGAATCCAAAACAAAATATGTTCTCCATTATTCTAATTTAAAGCTATATTTAAAATTAGGGTTAGTCTTGAAAAAAACTCATCGAGTTTTAAAATTTTTTCAATCTCCTTGGCTTAAAAATTACATAGATTATAATACTAAATTAAGAACTAAAGCTGTAAATGACTTTCAGAAGGATTATTACAAACTAATGAATAACAGCATATTCGGGAAAACGATGGAAAATGTAAGAAGAAGAGTAGATATACGTTTATGCTCAACAGAAGAGCAGGCTCGAAAGTTAATAGCGAAATCAAATTTTAATCGACGCACAATATTTTCTGAAAACTTAATGGCCGTCCATCTAAAAAAAACCCAAATCAAATTTTTGAAACCAATACAGGTAGGAATGGTAATTTTAGACTTATCAAAAGTTCTAATGTATTCTTTTCACTATGAGTACATGAAGCACCGTTACGACTCGAAAGTAAGGCTCATGTATACAGACACCGATTCCTTTATCTATGAAATAAAAACTGATGATTTTTACAGTGACATGAAAAATGATATTAACTTATATGATACTTCAGATTATGATAAAAACAACATTTACAATTTACCTCTAGTGAACAAAAAAGTCATCGGGAAAATGAAGGATGAAAACAAGGGAAATATTATGACAGAATATGTAGGATTAAAATCGAAAATGTATGCCTACAAAACAAACCATAAGATTGAAAAGCGGTTAAAAGGAATTAAAAAACAAACTATAAAAAATAAAATAACATTTGAGGACTACAAAGCCTGTCTTTTTAATCAAAAATTAAAATATGTTGACATGAACTTAATTAGATCCAAATTTCATTCAATACACTCCATAAAGCAAAACAAACTTGCTCTGTCCTATAAAGATGACAAAAGGTTTATTAATGATGATGGCATTACTACGCTTGCCCATGGACATTGGTCATTGATGAATTTAGACCTATTCGATGAGCAGTAAGACATAAAATCCAATGATGACACAATAATGTGATTTTTGTAATGTAAATAAAAGATTGTAATGTGAAATGGAATGCTGCTTTTGTAAATAAACAACTTACTTTGTATCTTTTTGTGTAATCCTTATACTGAAATCAATTTTATAATTTGTTGTTCTCCTGTAATGTATATATATATATATATATATATATATATATATATATATATATATACAATTGTAATGTAAAACGCAATACAAGATGTTGATTTCTGAATAAACAATTTACTTTGTATCTTTGCTGTGTATGTGTAATCATTATACCGAATTAAAATTTACAATTTGTTATTAAAACAATGTATAATAAATATTTTTTTTTTATTTCTATTCAATTAAAAAAATATTTTAACTAAATGGTTATTGCAATGAATAGTTATACAATTTATACTCTTTGGAAAAGGCAAAGAGTTTGCTTTAAGCACATAAACATAAATTTTTCCTTTCTTTTATACAAAATATATTTAAAATATCACTTATGCTTAACATACTAAGATAATTTGTTTGAAAGATGTATACTGATATTTATTTTTTAAAATGAAACTATTTCAACATAAATTAAACTAGAAAGCAGTATGAATAAAATTAACAATATAACCATATTTATAAAAAAAAAAATTATTCTTTTTACTTCAGATTTATAAAAATAAACTTTTTTAAAGCCAACAATGTATCCATCCGCTCTAAGCATTGAGATAATTTCTGACGTAGAATTCAGTCGCCGTCTTGTAGAATCAAGATCAGACAAGCTAAGACAAGTTCAATCGTAAACCGTTCACACGCTGATTACGAGTATTCTACGTCACATTTTTACTGTGTATGTGTAATCATTATACCGCATTAAAATTTACAAATTATTAAAATAATATAAGTGAAATATTTTTTTTTATTTCATTTTAATTAAGAAAATGTCGCCATCTGCTTCGCCTGCAAAATTAAATTCATGAGATTATAAACCTAAGTTTTCTTCAGGTCTGCATGCCTTCATAGGACAATGGTTAGCGTAACTGAAAAACTATTGTCCTATGGAGACATTTTGTTCTGGGGCTGTGAGTTTGAATCTGGATTTATTATTATTTTTTTTATTTGAGCGTTATTTTTTCAATCATTTTAAAATCTAATAATTAGTGTATAGTTTAACCAATAGGTGGCGCCATGAGCACTTTAAACATTTCAATAAACTTTTTTTACACATTTAAAAAAACAACTCAACTTAGCAGCAGGAGGGAAACAACTCAACAGCAGGTGAAAACAACTCAACTCCCCCCATCAACTCGAAAACCAAAACCATAGCAGGAGGGAAACAACTCAACTCTGCGCCTGCGCCTTTACCGCAGAATCGGCTTTTCTTACCTACTATAGTGTTATGAAGCACGAGACTTCCGCCTTTATTGAACTGCTTCCAAAATTGGATTCGGATTTTCTGGAATCACAGAAACACTTTTATTTTTTACCATATTAATATTTTATTGAAAGTTCATGAAAGGTGGGGGCAAAAGCCCCTGTCACATTTTAAAATATAATATAAACGTAAAGACTATACAGTAGAACGTCGTTTATCCGAACGTTTATTATCGGGAGCGTCAAATATTCGGACCAGTATTTTTTTTATCAACTACATGTACTGTATATGAATACGTTTTCGAACAGTGCAATGCTCAACAGTTGTTTCGTGTGAGGCCAAAAGTGATGGGAAAACCCAAGGTGAGAGATATTTGGGGACAGAGACTGAAAAATGCAAGAAATAAGTTGTGGCCTGATTTAGAACGCGAAAAAGACTTCAATGACGACCACTGGGAGGAGATTACCGACTTTGTCCAATCGATCCCAGAATTTCAAGAATGCGACGAAGAAGATGTAGAAACCTGGATGGCATGCGATACAGAAGACTGCGGATTTTTCAAATGTTAAATGATTACGAGATTATGACTTCCGTACATGAAGAATCCGATCCAGTCGACGATGAAACGGATGAAGACGAGGACAACAACAACAAAAGTAGCAACGGTCCATCAAATGCTGAAGCGTTTCTGCGTTAGATACAGCTATGGAGTGGTACGAACAACAATCAGAGTGCTGTCCTAGTTAACTACTGCTGCTCAAGAGAATCAGAGACCTTGCAGCGAAAAAAGGAACGTGTACAATGGTACAACGAAAAATAAGTGATTATTTTTCACAATAAAGGTAAAATGGCGACTTTTTGCACCTATTTTGCTTTTTTTTTCAAGCACGTTTCCCGCATGTGATAATTTTCAAAATTAGTATAGTGTCTGGTTTCATATTCTGCATGGATCGCATTCGGTTTTTGATTATCCGAACTGTATCCGGTCCCAATTGATTCAGATAAACGACGCTCTACTGTAAAATAAACTTATGAGGGTGCAAATCGAACCCAAACGATTCCAACAATTAAAATTCTTACTGTTTGAAATAAAAAGTGTAATTTCGAATTGTATGCCTAGATAGTGCTAAATCGCAAAAACAGCAAAAATCGACAGAATACAAAATGTCAGCACATTTTTTTTGTTGAAGCAGATATACAACTTTAATACATGTACATATCCTTAATGTGGGCCCACAAATTACAGTACTTAAATGTACGCATAAATTGTTGCTCTAACCACAACAAAACGTACACTGGTAGAATTGCTCATGAAATAAACAGGTTCACTTAATGGATTTTTACAGCTTCATTTACTGTTTATGCAATGCAAAACCTAGAGTAAAGTCAAAACTATTATTTGCAAAAACATTTCTTCTTTATCGTGGGAAACATTTTGGTGCAAACATTACTCTGATAAACCAACTAGTTAATGTTATATTAAATTTTCACCCAGTATATTACTACAGTAGGACTTAAGTACATTAATACATTTTAGAGACATAAAAAGGAAGTTATAAGAAACAAATTTAATTGCAAATTAACAGAATTAAAAAAAATTGCCTACATAAATGTTTTATAAAAGGTTTTTGGGTAGCACCTTCATGAAGCAAAGTATTTTTAACAAGAAATATACTTTCCTTGAATGTTCGAATACAAATCTTAACAAATAGCACGTGGAAAACTAAACACAAAATGCTGAAAATAAACACACTTAAAACGTAAAAAAAAAAAAACTAGAAACTTACAATGAACAGTTAGCTTAATTTTTGTAATGAGAGGTTTTTCAGTGGCGGAATTGGTAGCCTCACACCGATAAACAGCTCCGTTATCACTGGCATCCGCTCTTAACACTAATTCACTAAAAACCCCGCTACCACTGATGCTTGTAATAGCTCGAACCTGAAAATAAAGAAAAAGAAAATTATATTTTAAGAAAAATGTTATTTTAAATTGATCAACAGTTAACATTTAATAAAGAATAAAACATTGATAAACATGTATAAATATTTGTGAAAGTCGAATAATTTTTTGATGTAAATATTTACAACGAAGCCTAGTGGCTGAATGGTTAGTCCATCGTGCTTCCCACCACAGATCCGAGGTTCAAACAACAGGCTGAGTAAGGTTGACTCAGACTTTCAACCCTTCAGTGGATCAATAAATGAGTATCAAGCTTGCTTGGGAACTTAATACTGGTGTTTTTCACATCAGACAGACCATTAGACCGGAACATCTGCTCACGCACCTCAGGGTCCAAGGTCACATATACCGTGGGCCTCTTGATTTTTGCTTCTCCGTCATGTTTGATCTTTTTCGCCCATCTTGGGTAAAAGAGCTGCATGCTGCAAGCCCGCTTCTTATCTAATTTACGTAGGTCACATATACTGAGTTTGCTACAGTAAGCCTTGGCCCTCATAGGCTGTTGCCCCATTGAAGTTAAATATTTACATCGCAATAAACAAAAATTCCAGAATCAATATGCCGTTAAATAAATTTACTTATTTTTTAATTAAAAAATAATATAAAAGTTTGAACATGAAATTCACATAATTTCAACGGGTGTTTCTGCAATGGATGCCGGATTTTCATCACAAAACATCGATGGCATTTCTGTCTCATATGTGTTTACCTTTCTTCTTTTTAATTATAAACAATATTTACACAATCACATGCTCGTAATATTAACATAAAAAAATAGCACCAAAAACAAAAGAATTTGAACATTTTTTCCCACATGACGGGGGAAAATAAAAGCGCTACATAAACTCTCTCTTGCGGAATGATGTTACAAATTTTTTTTATTTAAATGCACTAAATTGTTTGCAAGTAAATAAAATTTTTAAAATCCTAGAAAATTTATTTTTAATGCTAATTTAACAGCTTATTTTATTGGAATTTATATAACAGATAAATAAAAATATTTGAAATTGAAACTGAGAAAACATTATGGTGAAATTAGAACATTACAAATTAATTCTTAAGTCAGAAATGTTGCTAACTTGAAGTTAGCTCGAAATTTTAAAATCAATGGTGATTATAGAGAAAGGAACAAAACAAGATGGAAATCAATAGACAGAATCGTATCAGTAGCGATCATTAAATGAAGGAAAACGTTGAAAAATCTGGACAAATAGATCGATGGAACCGTTAAGGTAGAAAGTGTTAAACCGAGGATTGATTTAACGTTAAAGAAAACTTTTATATGACGAAGAAACTTTTATGAGATTTCTGAAAATCTTTTTTGAAAAAAGCTGTTTATATATACATAGGTATCATATTTAAAAATTTACTTCAGATAAAAAAAATATTTTAAGTAAAAGATGATTTACACAAAAATGCTTAATTACTTTCACATATTGTTTTTAAACACATATAGAGTATGTTACATGCTAATTTTATCTGTATATATGCACACATTTATTTTTTAAAGTCTCTACATTTTATTTCTTGTCGAAAAATAGAAATGAATGTATGAAATTTTTTGCCCTGAGATTTAAAATTAAATGCTCTTTTTGACATTTAACTGAATGCAAAGGGCCTCAAACTCACTTTTCAAATAGATTCTTTTCGAGAATTTAAGCAATTAATTAAACGTAGTAAAAAAGTAGAGAAAAAGTAAAATGTAGTTTTTAAAATTGTTGATCATTTCTTATTTTTAATATAATGTTTTTTTATGGAACTATTAATTATTTCCTAACCATTGTTATATTCTATTTTATTGCAATTGATATTTGAAAGAAAGACTGTACATATATTTTCTCAATTTAAACTTCATTTCATTATTTTTTTTCTTAAGGAAACCTTTTCCTTCCTTTATTCTTCTGATACAATTCACATTAAAGCTGTACATGGAAGTAGGTGTGACATAACATAAAAACAATAAATACAAAATTGAATTTTAAGAGATATTTTTTTCTGGAAAAATTAAATTACATGTTAGAAGTATTAAATCACTCTTCCAAAGTGTTAATTCTTTCATAAGTGTATAAATTGCTTCCAGAGATTATTTTTACTTAATCAGAGTTATAGTGAAGTATTTAATAAAAATTTATTCTCTATCGTAAATTATTAAATTAAAATTTATTTTCAAGAGTAAAGGACAAATGCGTTAGGGGAGATAAAAAAACTTCTGTGCAAAATTATGTGTTTCATTCAAGAACAATGGACTCTTAAAAACAATTTTACATGTAACGCTTAAAAACTATCATTTCATGTAAAACTCTTATCACAAAGAAGAAAATTCGTAATTAGAGTATCTATTTTGTATTTTAAATGAGTAATATGTGTCTAGCACGAATAAATTAAGTATGGCATTCTACATTTTGAAAAAAGTTAAGGAATATTTTTTTCCCTTTACACAGGATTTAAAATGAAATTAAAACCATGCGCCTGAGAAGGTTAATCAATTTATTTTGAGCAATTCTATATTATTAATGTACTGTTTGTTCCTGTAGTTTAAAAATATTTTTTTTTGCGCCTTCACTATTTAAAATAAAATCCTTTTCCAATTTTTTTCTCTAACTTCATTATTTATGAGTAAAATCTTTAGGGAAAAGGCTTCAAACTAATTTGTTCACAAGAAAGGTTAAAATACTATAGTTGTTACATTAATGAGACATGCATGCGCAGTATATATTGAAAATTTTGCATTTATTTATTAATAATAAGAATTTAATGGTGGAAAAATTGGGACGCATCTGTGAGGATTCCATAATAAATTTTAAAAAAAACTATTATAGTTCATAGAAACATATTGTTACGAATTTTGTGTAATTAATGCTTAAAATAGTGTAAATAATTTGTATCTGGTTGTGTAACTCATTAATATTACTTTCTGTTCAATTTACTTTATGATAAAAATTGTAATACTTGCAAGCAACGCAGCCCCTTACATTAAAACGACGTTTCAATCAAAACTTTGCGAAATATTGGCGATACAGCAAAGTTGGCATCATTTTTAGTGACTAAATTTTGTGAGTTGGTATCCTTTTTAGTAATCTGGCTATCATATGAATATTTCTGGAAATTGCTGGAGAAAAATATTAACTTCACGATCTATGATGGAAGCGGATCTATCAAGAAAGTGTTTGAAGATAGCCACGCAAACTATGAGTATCAGCCGCTCTTTAAAGCTGAGTCAGTATTGTTTTGACTTTTAAAGTCCCCACTAACGATTAGTTACTTGAAAATAAACATTACGCGTACTTGTACTTTTAGACACTGATAGCTGTGTCTGAGCGCTGAAGAAGATTTGAAAACCTACTAGTATTTATTAAGAGAATTTTAGTGATTTATCCTGTTTGTAAAGAATTGTTTTTCTACAAGAAATTTTCATCACTCCTGAAGAACTGTCCTGCTCTTTGAACTGATAGCATAAAATCCTTGAACCACGAGCTACGTAACAATATTGATCTTGGAAACATTATATTTTTTGTATCTTTATGAGATTTAAATCCTTAATTATGTGGAATATAGGAACAATACACTATAACAGAAATAGCTTCACTTATGTGTGTGTGTGGTTTAAATTTTTAATATATATATATATATATATATACACACAATTAAAAGGTACATATAGAGCAATAAATGGGAAAAAAGATGCAAGTGTTTAATTGCAAAATAACGCCATACTCATCATTCATGTTTATAATTATGCTAAAGATGCAAATATGCAATAATTGTAAAATTATTTTTAGCCTTATAAGGTAAAACTATATAAAAATAGTGACACTATATTACAAATCATTAAGATACTTAGTTTTCAATATATTGTATCTGACGATCATTATTAATTTTGTTACGTAGATTGGGGATTTTATGCTATCAGCAAAACAGTTTCTTAAGACCGATGAAATTTATTGCAGATAAACAATCTGTAATGTACAGGATATAGTACAAAATTCGCAAAATAAATCCCACAAGGTCTTCATACCTTCTACAGTTCTCAGACACAACTATCAGTGTTCAAAAATACAAATACGTCTTCCAACAGCTGAAGTAATACTAGTCAGCTTCAGTGAGCGGCTTCTATTTATGGTCTGCGTGGCTATCTTCAAGCACTTTCTCGAAAGATTCGCTTAAGTCATAGATCGTGATGTTAATAGATTTTTCCAGAAATTTCCAGAATCATATATATGTTCGTTAATTCGCCATAAATAGTCACGAAAATGGTCATCCAACATGATACCAACTTGGCTTTATCGCCGACATTTCGCCAAGTTTCCATTGAATCTGCATTATAATGTAAGAAACGATGGTGTTTGCGAAAATTACAATTTTTATCATAAAATAAATAAAATAGAGGGTAATAATGACGTAACAAACAGCCAGGTATGAATTATTTACACTATTTTAAGCATTCATTACACAAAATTCGTAACGATATTGACACAATAATAGTTCCTTTACTATTCATCACTGTTATCCTGCCTGTTACTAAATTACTTATTTAAACCACCACCAAATCCATTGAGATGTATTAGAACATATTGCTATCAAAAGTCAAGTGAAAAAAAATATTCAGCATCGGAATCTATTTTTGTGTATAAAAACAATTGTAATAGGCATTTTGAGATGCAAAGTTTCCCTTCCCTATTTCTCATGGGCATAATTATCTATTTATGAATGTGACAAAGGGGCATTTAGAATACATAAAACTAATTTGTGAAATATGTCACAAATCTAATTTGTAATAAAAACATTAAGTTATCTGTTAGAACATAAATTAATAGTTTAAACCAGGGGTCAGCAACCTTTTAGCTGCGGCAAGCCAAACCAATCTATCAGTATGATAGACAGCGTGCCACACAGTAGGGCATTTTTGAAACAATTCGATTCCCACGATAATGCATGCTGAGTTACAGAATAAAGGTAAATAAAATATAGATTAACCATTTCATTATATGTATAGTTTTTGCATCGCATTTAAAGATATTTCTTACCATAAAAATAAACAACTTAAAATATAACTATTTCTTCAACAAAAGTTTAAAAAATTAAAATTATACATGTGTTATGCATTTTTAAGCATATTTATTAAAACAAGAAATAGACAACATAAAACAACATGAGTAAGTATTTCCCCTCATTATAACTAAATAAAAAGATAAATAAAAAATTTAATGCGAACCCAGTGCTCTACTTTCAAATCGCAAAAATCAAGTGTATAATTTGTGACTTTCAATTTGACACGATTCTGAGTATTCAGTTGTTAAATAATTTGTTTGCGGACTCGAAATATTTTTCATAAGAGGAAAGATTTTTTACTTAGACATATAATACCAAAAGCAGATAGCAGAGAGAGAGTACGTGCAATATTTTCTCTCTTCATACAATTAAATCTCTCCAGCAATGGCATTCGATATTTACAAAACAGCTGTAAATTTTTTAGCTGTAAGTTTTTAAGCTGTAAGTATTTTATTAACAGCTGTACGATTTTTTCGTAATTCCATTAATGTTCATAATTCTGAAGATGTTTGTCATATAAGATGCATTACAAATTTATTCACTTCCATCCCCTCAAAATTGACAAATTTGTACAGTAGCGTAAAGTGCCACTGAGAATTGTACCTCGCGCCACAAGTGGCATGCGTGCCATAGTTTACCAACACCTGGTTTAAGTCAGTAAATCACAGCTTCTTTTTGGTGAATCACTGCTGCAGTTACAATAGTAAATTAAAAGTAAAAAAAACTTTAAAAAAAACAAGCTTTTATATATATATATTTAAACGCGCTAAAAAGAATAAAATAAACGTTTCCTTTAAAACTTTTTTTATTATCAACTTATAACGTAATTACACAATTTATATGTTATAAAAACTCGTCGCGAGATTAAAGTACTCATATTTACTTAGTTTGAAATTTTTTCAAATTAAAATCAATCAGATCAAGTTATTTAATTTACTTATTTATCTACACAGGGAAATCTCGCGACAAGCTTTTATATCGTATAAATTGGGTAATGACGTTATAAGTTGATAATAAAAATAGTTTTAAAGGAAAGGTTTATTTTATTCTTTTTAGCGCGTTTAAATAAAAGCTTGTTTAAAAAAAAATTTTTTTACTTTTATTTTTTACTTTTTAGTTATCGCTGGATAGGTTTATAACGCTGTTCATTCAACGCTGGTTTTAGAAAAGAATCATAAAATATGTGAAATATCATTATTTTGCAACAACAAAAAAACAAAACAAAAAAGGGGGGGGGGGGTTAATTCGTAAAAAAGAAAGTGTTCAGCATTTTATTTTTTTAAATCACTGATTCTAAAAGATCGAAATATGAACTTTTTGAAAATAATTTTCATTTAAACGCATCGATATTTATTTATTTTAGAAGAAATCATAAAGTAGGAAAAGTATCATTGTTTTGTAAAAAAAAAAAAAACCGTATCGGGGCCCAATAAATGATCTTACCTATTAAAAAATTTCTTTGGATGTTATTAAATGTGCAAATAGAATTTTGAGTATTTTTTAAAAAAATGAGAAAAATTTCCTTTTGAGGGGGGACAGAACCCTAGTCTTTTCAGCACTTATCCATGCGACATGACAATTAAACCAGGAAGTTCTCGGCAAAGAGTGCGGAAGGACCTTTAAAATCGAAGGTAGAGATATTCACACATCAAATCTAAAAAGCATTAAAATGAATACACAAACAATCTATTTGTGCATTATTTCATGTAAAGATAGCATACATGAATATTTACATGCATTTTTTTTCATTTATAATATAAACTAAAATCAATTTTACGCCTTATTTCATGAAAAGATAGAAAATATCCGATCATTTATTAAATTTTTGATATTAGAATATGTGTTTAAAATCAAAGAGGATTAAATTTTTTAAAAATAAAAAATGAAATCTGCGATTTAAAGTAGAAATTTTTAAAATTACAAAATTTTACACATGTTTATTAAATGTTGAATTAAAATTGCGAGCATTTTTTAAAAACTAGAAAAAAAGAAAAAAGTTTTTGTGTACTTAATTTACTAAATCACTGATTTTAAAAGAGCAAAGTATATGAACTGTTTTAGTTCAGACGATTTACTCGTCAGAATTTTCAGAAATTCAAACCTAACGATTGAAAAATTTCGATTAATGATTCACAGAAAACACAATACTTATTACTTAAAAAATATTAATTTAAAGCACTACATTTAAAATAATGATAACGGAATAAAAACGAATAAGTTTTTCACAAATATTATAGAAATTTTTGTTTTATAAACGGATGTTTAAAATGAATTCTTTGAATTAAAACTTGTACAGAGAAAATGAAACAAAAATAAATTTTTCATTCGCATTTTTTTTACTCGCCAAATTCGGTGATTTTGATTATTTATAGGCACCATCTTTTCTAGTATAGCCCTATTTGCAGACTTCAAATGCAAGGTAAAACAGATAGTCATTGGGCGTCAAGCCGGTTTTCGACGCCAAGCCTTAACTTACCGTAAAATCGCGTTTTTATTAAAGTTTTTGATTTTTTTTGAGGGCTTAATTTTTAAGTTCTGATTTCCAAGTTTCACATATTGATTGCAAAACACGGTAATTTTTAAATAAAAAATGTTTAAAATAAATTCTGTATGTTTTTATTCTAGTAAAAAGTGTATTAGATGAAAAACACAAAAACTTTTTTAAAATCCGTAAAGTTTAAGCACTTTTTCCAATCTTCACCTTAATTACGGATAATAATGTTCTGCACACGGAAAAAAAGTTTCATGCGATTATTTTAATAAATGACGAAGTTACTAAATGTTTAATTAAAATTTTGAGTATTTTTTTAAAAATCATTTAAAAAAAGTTTTCGACATTTTATTTTTTAAATGACATATTCTAAAAGAAAAGGCATGAACTTATTTAGTGTAGAATATCGTTTTAATAACACAAAAATAAATTCATACGCAACGATTTAGAAATCGTTTTCATAAAAACGCATCAATTTTAACACATTTTAAAAAAAACTTGTATAAAATACAAATATCATCATTTTGTAAGAAAAAAAAATTGTACCGTATCGTGGCGAAATAAATTATCTTTCCGATTCTGTAAATATTTTTTGTCTGAGTGTTTAAAAAAAAATTAGATTGCTGTTTTAAAAACGTCAAAACTCCCCCAAAAAATCCCCTCTTCCTTCTTCATTTTGCGTCGCCGAGCAGAGCGGGAAAAAACAGCGCACAGAAGTAAAACAATTATGCGTTTTAAGGTTTTTAATTAATATCTTTTGAACTAATTGCAATATAGGAATATAAATGGTCAAAGCAAACGGTTTGGAGAGGCAAAGTATGCATTGTCATCCAAATTAAACGTGTATACAAAATTTCAGCTCAATGAGTTGAAGATATCAGCTTCAAAATTGAGTTGCAAGATTCCACCCGAACAAATTACATACATACATACATTGCAAGTTAAATAAAAGCTTGTAAAAATGGTAAATTTATAAATTACTTATTATCAAATTGAGATAAAAATTTCAAGTTAACTTTAATTGTAGTATATCACATTTGCTCTTATTATTAAACTTAAATAGGATTTTTAATTTACTCAAAAGAGAAAAAAATTATATAATTTTAGATTGTTAACTCTATTAATAAATTTCCAGGAAATTTCACTTCCTTTTACATTTGATGAAGAAAAAGTTTTGGAATATAATCACTAAAAAATGCTTAAACACAATTTTTTTAAAAAAACCAGAAAAAATGTTTTATTAAGTTAAATTTAACAAAGACACCATAGTTTTGTTTCTTCCTAACTTATAATTTACATTTTATATAAAAGCATCTCAAGATTATTCGCTTGTCGTTAAAACTAAAGGGAAAAAAGTAGTAAAATCCTTTATAAATGTAATTTTATTCATGTTACATAACTTGTACAAATATTTACATATTTCTTCTTGCGCATTTTTAGCACAGCTTTCAAATCGAATTATAAGTTTCCGAAAACATTAAAAAAGTAGAACGTAAACAACTCGAATTCAATAAAATTGTGACCTAAGCTATAAACAGTTTCAGATGTTAAAAAGGCAAGAGAAAACACACACAGAGAAAAAAAACATTTTACACAGTTAAGTTATTAGATTCCTGACGCTAAGCATAAATTATGTAGGCATTGAAAGAAAAACCGATATATTTTCCTCCAGGCAACTGTCGTTCTGTTATAACTTCTTTTTTTCCCCACGTTTATTTACTCTGATATTTTTCAGCACATTTATTCAATTCTTAGTTATTATTGAGTAAAAATGAGCTTTAAGTTCACGTCAAGTGCATTTTAGACAAATATTTTGACATGGAAAAATGAGTTGAAAGAAAAGCAGTTTAGTTGAGAAGCTAGGAACATTTAAATTATTTACATAGCATTTATTGCATATAATGGAAAGGCGATTAAAAATGGCATAAAAAATTTTTTGTCATGAGTTTAAGTAAAGTTAATTTACATAGAAGCGAATTATGTACATTAACTACATAGAACTGATGTAAATAAAATTAATTAATGTTGATTAATCAGTGAAGTATTAACCAACTTTAAAATAATTTTATTTGGTGAAAATTTTAAATTTTGAAACAAATTTGGAAGACCTTTAGAATATACACAGCAATCGTATATTATTTTTTTTATAAAAGCTTTATTGCTGCTATTGTTGTGTCCTTTCCGAAGAGAAGGAATAAAATTTGCCAGAGCCTGAGACAAGTTGGACTTCTACACAATAGATGGCGATCTCCACAATTAAAGCATGGAACTAGAGGGAGGGAAATATTCTCCAGCAACCTGCACCCGTGGTTTCTGCTGCGACCAACCACAAGGCTTTCGGACCCATTTATTTAACGAGCACGTACTCCGTGAGTACTCGGAGAATATTTGGTGGCATCGGACATCGAACCCAGGCCTTCCGTTCTGCAGTCCGATGCTCTAACCACTAGGCTACCCACGGCCTCAAAACTTCTATTAACATTTTTAATAAGTTTTTTATTTGGCTTTAAATGTGTTGATTTGTAATTAAATAAATTAATGATGCTCTATGCTTAAATTGTGGAGGTGGAGATAGGTGGTGTCACTATCTATCGTTAAGAAGTCCAATCTGTCTCACAGGCTCTGGTAACTTTCATTCCTTCCCTTCGGGAACGACACGACAACATCAATGAATTTTATTAGTAAATGTATTGGACGTTTTTGGTTTGCTTTTACTTTTAAATATAAATTTCACTGTTGGGATGGGGAGTTAGCTCAGATGTCGTCCTCGTCACTTGCCCGCGTGCTCAAAACTACAAGGTCCACCATCATTAGCCCTCGCGTTGCCTTAAGTGTGAGGTTAATAAAAACTCATTTACTATTCTGATGTTTACATTGTAGTGCAAATATATCTAAATATTAAGTTTATACGGTGCAAAAACATAGCTTATATTTGAAAGAAAGTCATTAAAAGAATCAATTTAAGTCAATTATGCTGAAAAAGTTTTTTAAAAAAAATTATTTCAATTCAAAATTTAATGCTGCATTTTTTAAGAGAATGAAATCATCACTACCTTTTATTTTATTGCATCTTTTCTAAATATTTTAGAAATTATTTTCAACAGTGACTTACACAGACCTCTCTTATAGGAGGTTACATTCCAAAAACATGTTGACGGTTAACGAGTAATTTCTTTGAAAAAAATTAAAAATTTGTGTGTTTATGGGGAAGGGGGGGGGGTGAGCCCCAGAACCCCTTCCTTGTGAACGTCACTAATTTTAAAATTATTCATTAAAATATGAAAAAAAAAAAGAACTTGGGTGGACAAACTTATAATACAATATGCATTTCTCATTTATTTTATTTTATTTATTTTTAACAAGTATCTATCGTTTTAGAAATAAATGTTCCAACAAATTTCAACTAATCAAAAGCTAAATCCCTAGACATCGATCAATTATGTAATTTTCTCCTTAAAAATTGACAATCAGTAAAATAATAAATTACATAAATAAATTTAAAAAAAAAACATTTTCTTATAAGGATAGGAATTTTTCATGCTTCTATAAAACTAAATGAATAATAAAAATCGTTTGAAACTAAAATAATGTCATGAATTCCACCAATCAAAATCGCCGCTTACTTCAACAATCTTTTCCCCTTAATTCATTCTTAAAATAAGGTTCCAAGACCTCAAGTTCCACCAATTTATTTTCCAGTCAGTAAATTTATTTCGACTTTTAAGGAACAAGACGTCTTCCACTTCCGCGGACATTCTAAAACTTATTATAAATCCGCAGCTTTGAATAAACGATAAAAACATAAACCTCCGCCATCGCTGATGATAAAATTTAAGCATCAATTTTTCTGCGGATAGATGGGGAAAAGACCCTAATAAAATCTCAACAGATGGTTTTAATCGAAGACAATGCCCGCCAATGTTCGTAACAAGACTTTCGAAAGTCATAAAAGATTTCTGGGTCATAAAATCGGGACAACATTCGGAGGCTGTAAAACATTGTGTCACGACGAAAGTTGGCTTTTCGTGCCTTTGGATAACACAGTCAAACGTTCGATGGCGCCTTTTAGGGGCCACGAGGCGGAATGTCTTTGTTTTGGTGGGGGATTTCGATGTCTTTAGCATCATAGTGATATTGGAAAAAAATAATGAAGGATAAGAAGGTTAGGTTGTAACATTGACGGAAGGCTTAACGGATTATGCTGGAAGGTGATTGGGGGATAAGGCTGAGTCAGCAATTTCTGCTGTCTGGGTCGTTACTGAATCAGCATAATCTGGGTTCGTTAGAGAATAGACTAATAGGTGACAAGTGTTCTGATGAATCTTAATTCTTCAAATTAAATCAGTTTAATTAATTTGTGAGAAGGAAAAAATACCATAATTCTCTATAACAATATATTTTGATTAGTATTGAATACAATATTATTAGCATGAAAGTGTTTTTGTGTGTTTTGTTTCTATAATACTAAAATTATGCATAATATTCTATACATATGACATGATTGGTATTATAGACTTAGAATGCTAATATATTAATACTATGTTGTAACTACTTACAAGATTTTCTGAAACTATTAAAATGTTTTTAAGAATAAAGGTATCAATTCTTGAACAACAATTTTCCAAACTGTTGTCCAATTGTTCAAATATTTGTTTATTTCCTAAAATGTTATTCTGTATGAGTGACAAAACTTTGGTTTACATGCTTTATGTATGACAAAGTGCCAATTTGTGGATTGTATAATATATATATTTACTTTTCATAAAATATATTACTCTTTGGTCTTATTAAAATTCTCTATTTCTGCATTTTCAAAATTAAAAATTCATACAAAATTATTTCAAAAATTGTTTCTGTGGTATTAGTCAATAATTTAATACCTTTAAAACGTATGTTCTCAAAGTGGTTCGTATCCTGGGGTCCTTATAACTGCTGAGAGGGTTCGTGAAAAATTGAAATCGATTTGGGTGTGCGTGGACAAATTAAGGGGGTTAGCGAAAGGTTTGATAAAAAGTAAAATATTTGACTAATTTTCCTTATTATGAAAATTAAAATAAATTAGTTTTGATTTTTAGAGGTACAAAAAAAATGTTAGAGTAAAATATTATGGATAAGTACAATTAAATACAAGAATTGCCAAACATTGTAGGGTGGAGGTCAGGTCGATCACGGGTGAGTTATCTATAAAGTTGTAGCGGTTAACTATATAAGCAGATAACAGCCTTCGGATTGAAGTGATCATTTTCGTCTGGTGGTATGTTACTTGTTTATGAATCAGAAGGTACCGATTTTCATTCTCCTAATTGGTGATTTTGACGCAGAACTAAGAAAAACTTAACCTTCGCGCAGCGAAACGATAATCCTGGCATGGAACAGAAGGGGTGCACGGCTCCTTCCACTTCAGGCTAAAGTTCAACTTTTTTCCCAAAGATACATCTACGCCTTATTCGGATCCCGAGCCCACTCGATTGCAAGCCCAGTGTCTTAACCACCATACTGACTGAGCGGCCATGGTATGATTATACGAGGACTGTTTTTTAAGTAAAAGGTCCGCTTGTTTTTTAAAAAATAATGACAATACCTTGTTTCAAAAAAACTTTTATTTTAGGATTCCACATACTTTTGTCTATTTTTTCTGCAGAGTTGCCGAGTTTATTAATGCACTTGTTATAAGTTAGAACTAAGTTTTTAAAATCCTCTTTAAAGAAGTCTGCCGCCTGGTCGGACAACTGAGAGTTCACGGCCGCTTTCGCTTCTTAACGGCGTGGCATGCTGTCAAAAGGTGTTTTGCTCCTCCACGATACGCAAGGCCTCACACTTCTCGAACGACTCGGAATGTAATCGAATCTTTTGGCTGGGAAGTTTTGGACCATGCACCATACAGCCCCGACCCAGCTCCTCTAACGATTTCCACCTTTTCTGGTACCTCAAACACAGTTTTGGTGGGAAGCACTTCAGTGACAAAGAAGAAGTGAAAGCGGCCGTGAACTCTTGGCTGTCCGACCAATTGACAGACTTCTTTGAAGAGAATTTTCAAAACTTAGTTCAAAGGTACAACAAGTGCATTAATAAACTCGGCCACTCTGCAGAAAAATTGACAAAAGTTTGTACAATCCTAAAATAAAGGTTTTTTTGAAACAAAATATTGTTGTTATTTTTAAAAAAAAAACGGACCTTACTTAAGAAACAGCCCTTGTAAGTAAGATATGTACTTCAAGAGATTAAATCTGCTTAAAATCTGTTGTTATTGTTGCTTATGCCACCTGTCTGACGTAGTCAGATCGAGGCCCATGAAATTCATCATGGCAACGGGTTAGAGATACATCTGTCATTAGCCTAAGCTTTGAGCCCATGAAGGTGACAGCATGATTTTGCTCACGATAGATGGTGACACTATTCGGATCCAAAGATTTAAAAAGCACGTTTTCCGTTTGTACTCGGTGAGTATTTGGTGGCATCGGGCATCGAACCCAGGCCTTCTGGTCTGGCGTCTGATGCTCTAACCACTAGGCTACCCACGGCCCTCTTCAAATCTACATTGTTCAATTAACAAAACTCAAGCGATGAAAATGCTGTTACACTACATTAAAAAAAATTGCTACGACATAAAAAATGTACGTTATAAACACAGGTACGTTATAAACTCTTTCCTTAATAAACACAGGTGTTCCAAATAATAATAACTTATACTCGAATACTTTTATCAAAAACTAGTGTCACTTCCTGAAGCGTAGGAAAGTTGTAACTACGCTTGAGCTTCCTCTGGAATTTAAACGCGACCAGAATACTGAAATAGTTCAAGGATGAATGCAATATCTGCACGCCCACACTTTAATGATATACCCTTCCCAGCAAACTTAATCAAATAAAAACACAAGACAAGTTACAAATTGAATATTTTATAAGATCCTACCTCTCTATCCCGCTTAAACCACCGCAAAGTTGCCAGAGGATTACCACCAATGGCAACACAGGTGAATCTCTGGAAATCGCCAGATTTAATTGGAGTGCCTTCCTCATAGCCGACGATCTTGGGAGGGCTTGGAGGATCTGAAAAATAGAGAAAAAAAGAAGAAAAAAAGAAGAATTTTTCTGCACTAAAGAAAAGAAGATGAGCGGTAGTGATTTATCTAAGTAAGTCCAACCCTTCCCAAAGAAAAATATAAAAGGACCTCGGGCTTCGGACATGATGGCCTGGAAAAGAAAAATGTTGGATAGTCTTCCTACACACTTTCAGGTCGAAGTTTTTCTGGAAGAATAATGATTTTATTGGAAATATGGGACTTAGTTAGCTTGTAGAAGAATAATGGGATTTTTTTGTGTGTGTTTGAGTTCCTCGTTCAATTAAATCACTCTGATATAATTAAAAAAATACTAATTGCTTAATCTTTAAATTTAATTATTGTTTGATGATACGAAAACACTACTTGATTATTTAATGGACTGATCCCTTCGGCTGTTAGAAGGGAGTTTCTATTTTGTAAGGTCAAACAAATTAGAAACAGTTCTTTTATTCCTGACTATTTATGAAATATTTAATTAAGTATGATGTAATGTGAAAAATAAAAGCTTTGTTAAGTATTAAATAGGTGCCTTAATATAATTATAATATTTTTGGCAATATCTGAAAGGGTTTCACAGTTCTTTATGAATATATTATGTTCTGCTATTGTTAATTTAAAAGGGGTGTTTAAAATTCAAACAATTAAATCGTATTATATAATTATTTATCTTAAAGAACTGATAGACTTTCTTTTTATTTCTTTCACTAGTGAAATCATTGAGTCCTGATTTCACACCTAATGTGCTGTTTCGACTCTAAAATTAACCTTTTAGTTTGGAGTAAAAATCTTAAATGTAATTTTAAATCTTAAGTAGGTTATGTCCGGATTCCTTTCAGTAAAATGATTTTGAGCTACTTATCTATATGCTGACAAATTATCGATAAAAACATATATATCTGTTTGACTGGCTTGATAAACATTAAGGGTACATTTGATGAAAATACAAATTGGATTAGAAAGCACTATTTCCTTAATATTTCAATAAAAATGTTTTCTTAGTAGCTCGATAAATTAGTTTACATAATTCATTAATTTATGTATTGGTGCATAAAAGAACAAACATATATATATATATTTTACTAAAGGAAAACGTAGAAGTTGAGCAGAGTTTACATTGAATTTTTATAGGAGTTTATTTGTGAAATTGGTAGAATATTTTTATTTTCTGAGCTTATGTTATTCAAATCCTACTCTACTCTCTGTTATCTCACTCTCTCTATATTTATCTTGTTCAAATTTTCAGTCGTTAATAAAATGCATTTTAAAGCACGTAATTGAGCTGAAATTTTATATGCACGCTTATTTTGGGTGACAATACAGTAATTTAATTATAATTAAATAAATTAATTGATTTAAACTAATTATTCAAAGAATTACAAATTCAGCCACGTTGGCATCAATTTTGGCGACTTAGCGACCATTTTGGCGACTTGTGAAACTTGAAAAGGTTTTCTTTTCACATTTTAATGCGCCCATTTGAGTTGAAATTTTCTATACACTATTGTTTTAGGTAACAATACGATAATTTAATTATAATTAATTAAAATTATTAAATGAAATTAATTATTTAAAGAATTACAGATACAGCCACGTTGGCTTAATTTTTAGCTATTTGGGTCAAAACTTTGGTTTTTTTCCCCTCACGTTTCAAAGCTGAACAGTTGAACTGAAATTTTATATGCACGATTGTTTTGGATGACAATACTTTAATGATAAGTAATAAAACTTAAATATTACTTTAATGATAAGTAAAACTTAAAACTTAAATATTACTTTAATGATAAGTAATAAAAATTAATTGCCACTTATAATGCGGTTCTGTCATATGCATATACATATTTATATTATTTGTAACTATTTAATAAAAAGTAACTAAAATAAAAAACATTTTGTTGATCTAAGTAGGAATTTGACTTAAAATTTTTTTTATATTACTTGTTGTTGATCAAAATAACAATAAATTCAATCATTTAAAATATTATTCACGTTATTGTTTCATATAATAATAGTATTATTCAAGTATTGAATTATATGTATTATCGTTCTGTATATTCAAAATGAATGCTCACAAAAAAACTCCTATTTCTTGACAAAAACGTTGAAATAATTTTCGAATATGAATTCTTCATTACAGTTTTCCACTTTTCTATAAACATTGCCGCATACCAGGTCATAGTTAAAATAAAAATATCAACCGTGGTTCAAGTAAAAAGAACGCCTTCCTGTACCAATAAAAAATCGCCTTGCAAGCTTTTTCACCAAATCTTTTTTCTTAAAATTATTCATATTTTCTCTAGGTTGGTATAATTCATCTTTATTTCCACTCATTGAAAGGGGAAAAAATGACCCAAAAGACTTTGTTTAAGTTAAAACGCATAATTTCGGCTCTGATAGGATAAAAAGAGTAGGGAAAAAAGGCGAAACTAAAAACAATATTTCGCGACACTTTCCTTCAGGTAATGCTATCCCATTCAGACCCAAATGTCAATTTTCTCGAAACACCAGCAGTAAACAGCCAACTGGAGATTCCATCTAAGCAGTTTAATACTTACGCTCCATGTACTTCTCCTGGCAGCTAGAGTTAAACATTGGAATGGCATTATTCTAATACCTCCACGATAACCGTAACGGCCCTCACAGGGAAATTTCGCGAACACTATGGCATTCATAAAAATCTTTATCACGTGCTCCTTACCATGGAGGAAGCATGAAAAGAAACTACGTTTATTTCCACTTCATAAACTTGTAAATGTGCAAATGCTTCTCGGGCAGCCTTCAGACATCTAGCAGTTGCAGTTAACGGTGTAGGAGTTTGTATTGCCATGGATTCCGATGGTCTTCCACACGTGGCCAGGTCGTTTTGCATTTATGGGATGTTTTATTTTCGTTTTGGATTTTGGAGAATTGTGCCAATCTTAAAATTTAGAATGAAAGTTGTTTTAATTTCCATGATTTTAACCATTACATCTTAGTTTACCCGCGGGAAAAAAGACCAAGTGGTATTTTGGTATACATTCAAAATACATTGGTATTTTTTTTTAATTTATCGTACTGCGCAGATGATATGTTCATTTTTATTTGGGTTGAAATTTCTTCGACGTTATATCTAAATAATACTGATTTAGTTAAAAAAACAATTAATACTATACTTATTTATATATAATAAATTGCCATCATTTTGAAAAATAAAACATACTGCGATATTTTGCTTGAATGCCGTGTTTTTCCTCGTCATCATATCACTTTTTCCATCTGTCCACTTTATCCATTTTAAATCTGTCTTACCTTAACACATCAGCCGCTACGTATTTGCCTTTTTGTGAAAAATTGGATTTCTATACGGTACCTAAGATTTTTACCGTATTAAGATTTTAACAATATGTAAGATATTAACCAGGTATAAGGCATTTATCGTAAGACTTTGATATCATCTATTTATTTCTCATCTTTCACTTTGGTTTCTTAACAATCATTATAGTTTTCAAATTTATTTTTTTATCAAATAAATATTTGTTGCAGCATATTTACATTTGGCCCTTACGAAAAAAACAAAACTTTTGACCAACCGTACTGAGAGATATAACTTTATTGTTCCTAAAATTTAATTTTTCTAAAAATTTGTAATTTACAGTTTTAAAAATATCTTACATTTTTTGCTCTTCATAAAACTATTTCTTTTTTTCTTTTTTCACTTTTCGTGTTTTTTATTCTTATTGATTGAAACGTAAGAAATTGAATGCTGACAGTACTTTTAGTTTATTATATTTCTAATCCACAACTAAAACTAAATGAACAATTTTACTAACTGGATATTAACCTATATAAAAACTATTTGAGCCTCCTACAAATCATGTAAAGCAAAAAGAAATATATCATTTTCGATGAAAAATAATTAATTGTCTTTTCTAAAATAAGGCTCTAAAAATATGCTACATTTTTCATTCTATTAAAATATTGAGTAATCATAATTTTTCCCATTTAGAATTTGATTTTATATATTGTACATCATTTCGAAAAACGCATAAAAATGATAGGAATATCTCATAGCTTTTGAAACGATTTTATTAACCCCTTAAATGCAGAGGAATAGTTGCACAGATCGCTCCCCATAGTGCCACCATTTTTTACACAGGCGCGAGTTGTTAGGCGGTGTATTGAAGAAGAAAGAAAATGCATAAATAAATAAATTCTTTTCTGAAATTAAATATTTCGTAAAAATTTTCAATGTCATTGTATTGCATTCCAAGGCCTTCGGAATAGTTTTAGAAATAGCAGCGTAATGCGCAGATTCTTAATTCGGAAAGGAAGCAGCTTAAACACTCCGGCAGAATGAGACACATATACATACAGTAGAACGTCGTTTATCCAAATCAATTGGGACCGGACACTGTTCGGATACGCGATTGTTTGGATAACCGAAAACCGAATGCGATCCATGCTGTATATGAAACCGGACACTATACGAATATTGAAAATCATCACATGCAGGAAACGTGCTTGAAGAAAAAGCAAAATAGGTGCAAAATTTTAGATTTATTGTGGAAAATAATCACTTATTTTTCGCTGCAAGGTCCGGATATTTGACGCTTCGGATAATAAACGTTTGGATAAACGAAGTTACGGGGTTAAAACTCAAGGAGAGAAACCTCTCAAATATGACTAAATTACTCTTAGAACTTGTACACAATTATGACTGGGAATAATATAAATGTCAGAATACTCTCTTTTATAAGAAAAATATAGTAATACATATATATTTTTAGAAACCAAAACACATTTAGTTCTAAAGGAATTAATACATTTTTTATAAAAAATATTTTTGTGAATTAATATATTGTTTTTTCCTTAGGTGGTTTTCCACATGATTTTATTCATTAATTCATAAATTTAAATAAAAAAGTAGCATTTTTTTTTGCAAAACGAAAAATAAAATAAATAGCCAAAAAATATATATTTTAGATCTATACATCAAGAACACATTCTATAGAATGCAGTATATTATACTCCTCTCTTAGAAGAAATATTTTACAAAATTGAAGAGGATAACTTTTCCCTTTAGTAGAAAAAAAACACACTATGATGTGTAAAAATTCATGTTCACGTCTACTGATTTATTTTAGCAGTTTAGATTACACTATGGTCTGTTGAAAATGCCTTCGCGAAGGGGTAGCATAAAATGGAAACTGAACGTTTTCGAAACGGTATTAAATCGATTTTATATTGTGAACCGTCTGCTTGACATACCAATCCATCGGCCAACACCGGCGTTCGCTTTGAGGGCTCGAAATAGACGACACTTCATCTCGCCTTTTCTTTTCGCTGGGGGAACATACATAACAGCTCTTGAATCGCATTTGAACCTGTTTGAGGATGAAGCATCGATTTATTTCGCATTGAAATGCGAATGGGACGGGAGAGTAAAAGCTGGATGACTGTTTATGCACATGAAAGGGTTTGATGTTTCATGCGATTTTATCTCTCTCTCGTTCATTTAAATTAGTTTTTATATAGACAGGTTAATCAGTATTCATCACCAAGATGACTACTTTTGAAGCGCCGTGATTTTGAATAAGGAGTATAAAAGTAATGTTTTTGATATTATTGTTACTTGAATTACAATATACATGCAAATAATTGTTTTAAAAATACCATTGCAACAAACAACCATTTAAATACATTTTGGCAATAAATAAATAAAAACATGACATACTTTTAAAACATTCTCATTTTATAAAGAATGATTCTATCATAATATTTTTACAATATATTGTAACGGGTCTATCCGCGTTTCCTTCCCGTTGATGTGGTGTGGTAGTTAGGAGAAGTGGCGCTATCTCAGGTGTCGTCACTTGACCATGGTTCAAAATTACGAGGTCCGTCGCCAAAAGTTCTCGTGCACACACCTGAACAGTACGACGTTAATATTCACTCACTCACTATCCGCGTTTCTACTAATACTCTTGAGTAAAATAATCTTTGTATTTGTAATTTCAGTTGAAAAAAACTCTTTCTGTAAAGAAGACTAGGTTTATGTAAATTAGAACTTCTATTTAAGTGTTAGTCGTAGAGTAGGTGCGAGGATGGTTGAAAATTGTTATAGAAGCAAACGTAGTGTTAGCGACCGGAGGTCGTATTGTTAAGGCAAGTTGGAAGAATATCCAAAGATTATTCATGTATTAAAGAGAAGAGCGCTCGTGAAACAAGATAAGAGTGTTCTTATTTCTATTACATTTAAATTGATTAAGCATGGTTGCTTCTCGAGTCTTGGGATCTAAGTGCATTCTCCCCTTAAGTTGCTTAAAGCTATTAAGTAAAAGAGTAAATAAAAGTGCGTTAGTTGTCAAAATGGCTGATCTTTACTTGAACGCCCAAAAACCCACGTCCACCGGGACGCGACAATATTGCTAGGACTTCTATAAGAAGGCAGGAACTAGAATTTTTTTAAATATAATACTTGGGTGTGGATTTTTATTCCCCTTTTATTATATCAGAGTAGATTAATCTTAACAAAAACACCTATAACTTCCCACCCTCGTATATATCAAAATAATAATATTATTGAAGCATTTTTCTTAAAAAGAGAATGTTTAGAAAATGTCATTTTTTCTTCGATTTTTTCCAGAAAATTTCATTAGAATAATTTTTTTGGGAATAATATTGTCACGTAGAAGGAATAAGGCGATGTTATCCAATACACAATTTATTTTGTCGTAGTGTTTTACATGGGCAGCACCACAACTGAAGACCTATCCAGCTGCAGTACTTTTATAAACCTGGTGGAGAGTTCTAGGATAACCACCAGGGGAAAGATTAACATAAATTCAATTTACATAATTTGCAAATGTCCATAATAATAAATAATGAAAGTCATGATTGAATTTAACAAACAAATATCTGGGAGGCTCGAACCCGAGCCACTTGCATTGTAGAGCAGTGCTCTAACCGTTCGGCCACTCAGAGCGTATCAGTTTGTGAAAATATTTTCAAGACTATACTAATTTAATTGACACTACATTATCAACAAATTATTTATACGCTTTTTCAAAATCATCCTTCTAAACATAGTCACCTTAGAAGAGTTTTGCTTACAACTAGATTTTAAGTTATACATAACTCTTAAAAATATTAATTTTTTTACAATGATTTCTTAAGAATTAAAGATGGCTAACATGAATTGTTTAATTTATACATTTTATTGTTAGGCATATGAATTATATTAATGCAATTGATAAATACGATCATCTCACTGGTAACGCATTTCGTTGTTATGAAACCATGATTAAACGTTGGAGAGGATACACAAAATTTTACTTGCATAAGGTTAAGAATACAAGGTTCTTCTTAGGACTTTGAAGATAAACTTATAAGAAAGCAGAAACTTTCTAAATTATTGTTTAGGTTCATGTTATTGTTAGGCCTTCAAATTTTATTTATACATACATTTGCAATGCGTTCAATATTATTGATTTGTTTCAAGATTTTATATTTCTGGCCCCCCGAATTATTTGATTTGATTTTTTTTTCATTTATCCGTTCATGATTAAATTCCACAGATCTTATCTTTCAAAATAAATATTTTTAAATTTTTCTGTGATTTTTCATGTTTCCTTAGTTATATATATATATATATAATACCTTTGGAACTTAATGACGACAACTGATAAGATCATCCCGTTTTGCAGTGCAGGCAGTTTTTAATTTCCATATTTATTAGGATATTTAATTTTCTGTCGTTTAGTAAGTAAATTAATGCTAATTTTCATAGTATTTAGTTTTGGAAGATGTTTTATAGTATTTTAATTATTAGTTATTTAGTATCAGGTCACCTAACTTAGATCATTTTTCAAAAGTAGCTTATTATTAAACTTTCTTCTCTACTTTTCAACACAATAGTATAGGCAAAAGTAGGGGAAAGAGGGTTGATCTTAAAACTATGTATAACCTTACGATCTCAGTTCCTAAGACTAAGAATTTGATGTTAATTAATGTGGTCAGTTAACTTTGACCTATGCAGTCTTGTTGTACTACTAATTAAGTTTCGCTTAAAGTCGAATTATGTAAATTTAGTTTATATGTATATACATACATACAATTAAATCATCATAAGTAATTAGATATAGTATTAATATCATTAGAATAATTAAAGAGTATCCTATGTCATAGTTCATGAAAACATTTAAGTGTATACTTAGTTAGAAGAACGGCAAGATTCTGTTTGATATATTCAAAAATTCCGAAGTCGTATATCTAAAGATCAGAATAGAATTGTTTGAAATTTAAAGAGATGCAAAAAAAAAAAAGTAATTTTAACTGCAATACAATTTTGTAGTACAAGCTGTACACATTTCAATGATAAGAAAATAATATATTATATATCCAACCAGTTCAGGAAATTTTCCAATGAAACATATTAAGATTCTTGAATTCCCAAAGAATAGTAAAAGTATCTTTAGTTAAATATAAGGAGTTAAAGTAAGGTGGTATGTTCTAGAAAAGACGTAGTTTTTAATTTGAGTTTTAAAAGTGTGTCCATTGTGCAAGTAGTCCTTATGAAGATTCAGATACACTGTTGATTGAAATCAACTAAAAAAACCTAAAACTAATGTCAAACGTACCTTTAATTGGCATTAAGTTCTATTTAACATAAACTCAATACTTAACTTTGTATAACATATCAAATGTTCCGATAATGAGTTTCAGATACAGAATCCTTATATAGCAAAAACATTGTTACAAATTTTGAGTAAAGAATACTTAGAGCAGTGTAAATAATTTATATCTAGATGTGTAATACGTTTATATTACTCTATGTTTTATTTTATTTTATGTTTAAAATTGTATTTTTTTCACAGCAACGCCGTTTTTTTCATTATAATGGCGTTTCAATGAAAACTTGGTAAAATCCTGGCCATAGAACTAAGTTGGTATGATTTTGGGCGAACATAGAGTAATATTAGCGTATTACACATCCAAATATAAATTATTTACACTTTTCTAGTTATTCTTACTCAAAATTCGTAACAGAGTTGAAAGAAATTATTGGACCTACTTCAATGTGACTAAAGAAAAATTAAGAATTAAATGGTGAATAACTATTTTGTGCGTATTATACAGGACGAGTACAAATGATAGATCTTATTTTAAAAAAATAATTTTTTCTTGAAAACTCTACTGCATATATTACTGTAAGTGATGCATATGGATGCAAAAAGAAATACACTAAGATTTTTTTTTCCCGCACCAGTGATCAACAGCACATTTAAGATCACTGTGATTGAATTTCAAACATGGCGACAATGACAGAGAAGAGTTTTTGTGTATTAGAGTATGTAGGGCTTTCTTAAGTTATTTCGGAGGCAACGGGAAAGAAGCACCAACCAACAATGTGATGCCGGACGGTTCCTGCTTCCATCTGAAAACCCCTTGTCTACCCTCAAACCCGGCTAGGTGTGTGGGAGAAACTGAATAATCATGACATGATTTCACACTAACTATTTTATTGTTACCAAAATATCAATCAGACACAATAACAATCTAATTAAGATAGGTGATCCAATAGTAGAGCGTGGAGGGGAGATTCAATAACACGGGTATAATACTACGGACCCTCAACTGATTCCACGATAGCTTAAACACGCTCAGTATAAACTACGTCGTACACTAGTAATCTAACTTATAATTAAACAAGGCTCACGATACCTGTACTTTTTATGAAGCAGACCCTACACTTGAATCTTGCAGGAGTTCTTTAATCGGGATTTAATCCCTGTCATTGGGTCCACTCTCCATAATCCTTTTCATGAACAAACTCCAAAATCTCTTAATAATTACACGATCCTTCAATCTTTTAATTAACAAACTAACTTGCCAACTCTTTGCTTACTCCCACTTGCCAACTCTTCAAACTCGGGAAAATAGAATTTATATAATATACTTGATTTGCATAATCACGTTTTCTTGGTCGACGAAAGTTGGTTGAAATAAATATTTTTCTAGAAATGTAATGAAGGAATTAGCAGAACCGCGTATAGATCCGCCACAACAAGAGCATTCTACTATGGCATTATTACTAACAGGTTGCTTGTGTGAAAGAAAAGTAGTGGCCGACCAAGCGTCTTGGAAGAAGCAGTGG
The DNA here is from genome assembly GCA_019973975.1 of Trichonephila clavata. NCBI lineage: Eukaryota > Metazoa > Arthropoda > Arachnida > Araneae > Nephilidae > Trichonephila > Trichonephila clavata. The sequence continues at coordinate 38,548 of BMAO01032178.1, forward strand.
AGAGGGTAAAGCAGAGTTTTGCTTTAATTCCACAGAAGTTTACGAGAGTTGCCACCTGTGAAATTTGGAATGTCCAAGAAAGTGGCTAGGAAAGTTTCAAGCTGCATCATTTGCAACTGACACAACAAATGACAGAGGATGACAAGTTTTTTATGAATCATTGACAAAGTGATGCTACTAAATGTATGGAACTGGATTACAGATTGGACGTGTGTTGTGTAACAAGGGGGTTACGCTTTCGAACATTAGTAACAGAAGAAAATCTTTGGTCCGTTTCACTTTACATTAATGCATCACTTATTGTAATATGTGCAGTAGTTTCGATTATATGATTTTTTAAAATCTGGTTCGTTATTTATACTCATCCTGTAGTTACGAGTTTTTTCTAGCAATTCAATAATAGTCAATGCACTCAATGGAGGGGAGATAAATTTGGTTAACAGTCCCAATTGTTTCACTCGGACGGTAATATTTAATAGGACTTGAACTTTCACTTCAAATAATTGATTTCAGTTGAGATTATCTTAAAAATTTCCATGTGTGCAACAGTTTTGCATATTTTAAATGAACTGCAAGATGCATTGCAGTTCTGTACTTCTTCTACGTCATATAAGGTATTGGAGCCCAGTTTGTGACTGATCTATACGCGTCCTTCCATTAACCCTCTGGGAAATCTTCAGACAATGAAAATCAACAACCCCTTTCTGAAGAAGAAACCATGATATGCAGATTATGTCTATAATACATAGGTTCCCAAACTTTTTTGTCCCAATCTACCCCTTACCATGTTTTCCGGTTTTGTGTAGACCCCTACTTACCTAATATTTAGCAAATTTATCAACTTAAATGTTTTTTGACAGTTAGTATAGCACTACTTATTTTTAAAAGTTTTATGTTTCTAACTGGAGTTAGACGTATGTTTAAACTTAATACACACATGTGAATTAGTTAATTAAATTTTAATTTAATATATT